>VYXB01004619.1:554418-615732 GCA_013397135.1 Pachyramphus minor
CCCAAAATCCCTGAAACTAAGCAGGTGTGAGGGCTGGGAAGTGAATCTCCCAGGAGCAGGCTGGATCTCCAGGGCAGAGGGCAAGGATGGAGGAGGCAGAGATGGTGTCTCAGTTGGAATTCAGCAGTGAGAGAGTTAAAAGGGGGCATATTTTTCTCAGCTTCACCAGAAATACATCAATTGTGAATGAGTTGCGGAAGCTGTGTGTGAATTGCAGTAAACAAGGTGTATAACATGGATAAAATCAAACATCTATTTCTGCATTTGTGGGCATCCTGCTACACTGGCTCAATATACCCTTCCTTTAAGATAGTTTTCTATGTAACAGGAGTAACATCCCTAAATACTTCCAGCCATGTTAGCCAGCTCAATTCCTGAAGGCTTGGGGAGGAGGGGAGTGTACATAGTCAGTCATTATATGTATTTCTTAATAAAAAGACACCCATTTAATTGCTGCCATTGTGTTGTCTGCTCCCCTTGTGATTTGTGACATGCTATACTGTATTTGTCAGCAGAATGAAAGGGGTCTTTGTTCCTTATTCATATTATGGCACACTGCATCTCTCTGTGAAAATGGAATATTTGCCTTTAGAGCTAACTTAGCTGGTGATCCGTGCCCGCTGTTACACTGGGAAGGGTTTGAGGTTTCTTTGCCAGGAATTTCAGAGGAATTTTCAGGCAAGGCTTGACTTATTTTACTTATTTATTCTTACCTATCAATGTGTTAATAGTGATGAAGAGTGATCAGCTTAATTTGCCCACAGGGCAGGTAAAGCATGGCCAGTGGCTGCAGCACCTTCATGTATTGCAGCTGCCTTTCTGTGTGTCCCTTGTCTGTAGATGAATGGCCAAGTTGACCATGAACTAGGATTTTGTCCTTGTGCACCTTCGATCGTTTACTGCTCTGTAAACTGCCAACAAGAGTGTAGGAAAATAAACCAAGAGTGTGTAAGATGGACAAGCTCATGTGCCTATTCAAAGGTTGGCCAGGACTGCAGATGAATAAAGGCAGTTAGTGATCAGCCAGCTGTGAGGGTGACTATTCGGGGATGCCAGTGGCACTTGGAGAGCGCTTTCCAGGCACCGGTGAGGAGCGTGTGCAGGATTAGGTTACAGTATCATGTAACATCAACAGTGTTACCACTTGTGATCTATTTGCTGTCCTTTCCATGCTCTGGCTACTTGGGTGTCAGTCTGTGTGCCAGTCAGTGGGGAATGCTTTACAAGTGTAGTGGCTGGCCAAAAAAGATTTAAGGCAATGCTTGCCCAGGTGATTAGTAAGACTTCTTCTAGCACACCTACACGGCATGGATCTATGGAGCTGGTTTCTAAATTGAACCACCAGGTTCAGCAAGTTGAGCTTTATGTTGTTAATTATGCTTATTTTCCACTGTGCAGTGCCTAAGTTAAAATGGGAAAAATGCAAGGTGAGCTCAGTCCCAGGGGGCTGGGTCTGCTGTGAAGAGCTTCTCTGTTAGAGGGACTGGCTCAGAAAAGGGCCAGACTGGGAACCTGTTGCTTGTTGGTGTGTGGCTCCTCTGACAATGTGGGAAATTATATCAAGGAGTAACTTTGGTCTGGAGAGAGCAAGGATGCGCTCAGTGGTGCAGAAGTGCAGGGAGTGTTTTCTCCCTTGCCAGCTTGTTTCCACTTGTCCTTGTCTACTGCTAAGTCCTGTCAGATGGAAGCAATGATGGATCCATGTAGATCCAAGAATGATGCTTCATTTCCTTCTGGGGAACTGCTCCAGAGCTGGTAAGAAAGAGCACAAGCAGCTGTTCCAGGAGCACTTCAGGTCCCTGCTGTTGAAGAGTTGTAGAGCCAGGTTTTGCCATAACAGCAATAAGCCTTTCTCAGTTGAATATCTTTTTTTTTTAATATAGTCTTCTAATGCAGGTAATCCAACCTGAAATGTGAAGCTGAGAGTATCCCTTTTGTCATTATTGACAATCCCTAGCACAAGTAAGGCTGGCACAGATGTCAAGGTGTTGCAGAAAGAAAAAAGCAACAATGAAAGCCTATAATTCAGCAGCAGAAGCTGATTAAGTAGTGTTGGGTTCCTGACTCTGCACCTGACAATAGTAATACTTACCCTGCATTTCAGTCATTTAAAAGTTCCTATGCAAGGTAAGGCTCTTGCTTGCACTTTGGAGCCTGTGTACAGACACCTTTCTGTCAGCTTTCTATCCTTTCCAGTGCACTGAGTGTTTACATGGTTACACAAGAAGTGCTTCTGAAATGAATGGACATCAAGTCGTTTTGGTCAAGAGATGCTGGGTGCTGTGGTATTCAATAAAGCTTATTCAAAATGTGGTGCTGTTTTCAGTCAAATTCTGCTAAATCCTGTCCTGAAATCCTCTGAATGTTTTGCTCTTGAATATTCTGGTAAGCATGAGGACTGGTTCACTGTGTTAATCCTATGTGGTCTTTCTGTCTGCAGCTAATCCTGAGCTGCTGTTGCTGTTCTGCATACATGAGTAAGATTCTTTCCCCCCCTCTTCTTGATGATGTCCAATAGAGTTCCAGCTGACTGCTGGAAGATAACAGTTCAAATATCCTACTCTTCCTTTATCTCATCCTTTAGTATGAGACTTGAGTTTCTTCTTGAAAAACAAAACCTGGCGAAGTAGGAAAAATAGTCTTGGTCTGTTGAGCTCTATCTGCAGGCATGCACTGTGTCTGACTGTGCAGGATGTTCTCAGGAATTTCAGCTGTAGACAAATGTGGAAGCAAAGACATGTTTAAAGGAAGTTTCCAGACTCACATAGATTTGACAGATTTTCTATTGCAACTTCTCATTAATTAGAGTTGAAGCTGACAATAGTGGCTATGGTAAATATTGTTCCCCTAAAGTTACTGGATTTTCCTAGCTTTTTCCCAGTGATTTTTTTTTATTTTTACTTTTTGATTGCCAGACCTACCTGTGGGAGCTATGCTTTTTGCAAAATCCCCTTCTGGTGGAAAAATCCCACCGTTTTCCTTTGGGACAGTTAGTGTCAGTTCAAAATTATTTTACTTGACCATGTTACAGATTCAGTAGAAGAGCTTATGTAGGGAAGGGTGATAGTTTAACCTTGGGTTGATTCTCCCCACCCCCCTGGACAGACCCTGTATCTCCTTGTAGTAAGATTAGCATATTTGCATAAATATTTTAATATCCATATGCCCTATATTGACATGGTTGCATGGGATGTATATGTCTGGTGTGTGCATTTAACTGCAAGCATCAAAATGTCATGAACTGGAGAGTCCATGATAACCTAAGTCAAACTTTTTCTTAAAAACTGTGTAATATTTAGTTAATGTAAAATGTTATGAACACCCATTTCTTTCTGTGGAAGAGATTGATTTTTTTTTTTCCCTTCTAAATAGACTTTTAAAGGACTCATTAAGGAAATGAAATCCAAGAAGAAAAATAGTTGACCCGGCAGTTTGAGGCCAATGAGGCAAATACCCAACAAAATTGTGTCCAGTCAGCCCTAAGTGAGCTGTGCCTGAATGACTTTGTTAATATGTTTTCTGAAAATTTTTGATATTGAAATAGGGGGGAAAAAAACTTGCTAGATGAATAATATAATTCTTTCAGCAACTGGAATATGGCTGTGGACATCACTTACTGTATAGAAAAGTAGCTTATTGCTTTGCCTACCCAAACAGTGGTAGTGTCCCACCCAGAATTCGCCATGTTGGTGCCTTCTTTGTTTGCTTGAGGAAACTCTCCATCCATTGTAGAGTGGGAATTTTAATTTGTTTGTGTGGGATTTTTTTGTGTTTTTTTCATTAGGATACAACACTGCCTTGTAATGCATTTGAAGATAAGGTGAGAATCAGGCACACAAAAAAATCAGTGAAAGACCTCTGTTGCTAAGATCGTGATATATTGGGGGGGGAAAGTAAATTAGCTCTTTCCCCCCACCCCTGTTTGCACTTCTCTGGGTAGAGGTTTTACCAGAAGCCTTTGGTAGGTTTATTGCTCACATTGAGAACACTCTGGTGTTGATTTTTTTTTACACTAATTTAAATGAATGGAGAGCAGCTGAATAATAGTCATGTAGAAGGTGCTGTTGGAAACGAATACTCTGTCAGCACTGCCTGGTGATTAATAGTGTGTCATTTCTGTGATGGTGCACTGACAGTCTGGCACCAGAATGCAAACCCCTGGTAAAGGTGGGGAAGTGACTGGGGGGAAAAAAAGTCTTTTCTTCCCCTGTTTTTTACATGGACCACAGCAAGAGCCTGAGGCTTGAGACATCCCCTGAGGCTTTGACTGAGGTATCAGAGTTCTTTTCAGCAGCAGAAGCTGGGAAGGGGCTGTAGCAGTGTAAGCCATTTGCACAGGGATGGCTGGTTAAAGGTGTGTTTTAAATGTAGTTTAGTTGTCAAGTATCCTGGTGTTGACAAGGCAATATTTTAACATGTGATAATCTGTCATCCTAAACTCTTCAGGGAAATCAAGGTTCTAGTACATTCAGATGCATGAGCTAAAACTGTCCTATGCCTTTTCTACACAAAGACTTTAATTTTTATTTTTTTTCCTTGGTGAAGATGAAGTCAACTCATTTTGAGTACTAATCAGGAAGTGATTCAGAGTCTGTGCTCATTAAATCCTTCTCTTCACTCCTGGGACTGCCAGCCAGGATGTCACACATTACCTGCTGATGAGATGATGTTTTGTGAAGGAGATGAATGTCCCAGAAAGTATTCTCACAGTGCCAAACCACTGGGAAACTGGAAAGGGTTTAGAAAGCCTCAGCAAGGCTGCAGTATGAGTACTTGAACTAGTTTTATCATCACTCTGTTAGGCAGCTGCTTACCCATTAGAGAGATCTCATCTTCAGTCATATGTGATTTGGGAGACATGAAGGCTGAGCCCTGCTGTTCTCATTATTTGAAGTTTCAGATTTTCTTTGGGTTATTAGGGTACAACACAGAGCATTTAATTCCCCTTATCAGCTCTTTTAGTCAACGTTTGATTGGACGGATCCTTTTCAATTTTTTTTCAGTTCTTCTCTTTCTCGTACTTCATGGATTCTATTGTTTTATTAGTTCAGTGGCCTTTTTGGGTCACTGCAGTCTAAGTATTCTGACTTTTATAAAGGTCTTGGTGACTAAATATTAGTGACCTCTATTCATCTTCCTTGTGCTTCCCCAAGGCCAAGCAGTTTGATTTTGAGCTGCACTGTGTTACGGTATCAGCGAGTTCATTGCATGGTGAATCAAAACCCATTTCTTCCCTGCAGATGGAGGTGTCCATTCAGTACACTGAGCTGCAGTTTCTGCTTCAGTGTTTGGGTAATAGGATCCCTGGAAAAGAGATGGAGAGAAACTAGCCTGTGGAGCTTCGCCAGCCTAAGTAAAATAAAGAAATGTAGCATTACACAATTGTCATGAACCCAACAGTATTCTTTCAGTTCTAGGGAAGTCTGACAAGTTAAGCGTGATTGACTTGAATTTCCAGGTTATAAAAGAGACCAGGGAAGAGTTAGCATTAACTGCATTAGGGAGCTTGTTATACCAACAGAAGTCTTTTTGGAAAATTCAGCCTTGTGTTGGTAGGCTTCTGTTTTGGGTCATTCCTTCTAGGGCCCCATCTGTGAGCCATTTCCCTAGCTCAGACTCTGCTTCTTGGTCAGAGATGAATAGACATGGATATGTGGAGAATTTGGGGGTTCAAGGTTAGGGACTGTTGAGATTGATGCTGCCATAATTTGAACATTTTACACATCATTCTGACATTATCTGGACAAGTCGTGTCAAATAGATGTGTAACATAAGAGCTCTCCTCTTGCTCAGTCTTGCTTTCCCCTTATGGTAACCCTCTGCCTCATTTGTTACTTTCTGCTGCTCACTAAGTGAAGTGAAAAATGGCTTTTATGAGGGAGATAAGAATGTCCCAAGATCAGAGTGGAAAAATTCTTGAGAAATACCTACATGAACAAAGAGAAACAAAAACTATTCCAGCAACCTGAACTGTGGCCTTTGGTAGCTCAGAAGTGCTGTATTTGGGAGATTGTAGTTTAGCAGGCATTTTTTTCAAAGTTTAATGTTGTAGATTTTTTAAAAGGCAGGGGGGAGCAAAGCAACACCCTGAAATTTCAAAGTTCTACCTTCCTCCCAAAGCCCTACCTTCCTTCCAGCTGTTAAGCAGGGCTGGAGAACAACTGTGGGAGATTTCATCCATGGTATTTAAAGCTTGGAAAAATGAAATGGGAGTCACTGAAAGTAGAAGCTGATAATGGAGTGTGTGAAACAGCTTTTCAGGTGTTGCTGCTGGCTGCATCTGACACACGCAAAGCTTACACTTTTAAGCAAGGGGAGATTTGAATGCCACCCAAAAGCTGCTTTGATATGTAGAACTCTTTGTATCTCTGGCTGCAAAATGGCACATTGTCACCATGGGGAGATCTTTAAATTGAAGGACCTTTCTCTAATAAAAGGTCTGTTTCACTGTAAAGGAGATACTAGTGTTATAGCATCTCGAAGGGCAAGCTGATAAATGAGATATTATTATCTCAGTGTGTTCTTTTAGTAAAATATTGAAAAGTGGCTCACTCCTGGTGAATTACCTGCTGACCTGATCCTCTAGCAACCCTATTAAATAGTTGCCTGTTGTAACACTCTTTGTGAAGTCAAAGTGTGTCCCACTGCACTAAGCACTATTTCAGATATCCCCATTATAACAAAAAATCTTTATATAGTAATAGTGCAAACCGATGGCTCTCGTGGGTGCTTTCATAATGAGGTTTTATGGTGGCCATTCTCTGATCCCTTTTCTCCTTTTGTCACTGTATCAAATTTACTCAATTCCTCTCCATGTTCATAGACCTTAACAAATTTGCTCTTTGAACTCCTCTGATGTTCCAAACATCAACGCTTCCGATACAGAACGAGTTTATCAAAACAAACAGTGGCATAAAATAAGGGTATCTTTGCACAGCACAATTGCTTGGGCTGGAATGGCTTAATGAGCCACTGGAGCCATATCTGCACTCCTTGCCCTGAGCAAAGGCAAAATGAAAGGAATTAGTTTAAATTCTTCAAACTTTTGCTATTTAAAAGCTTGTGCTCTCCTTGAGCATTGGGGGGTTCTGATGCTGTGTTGCATAGCAAGTTGTAGCTTGATTTCTTTGGGTTGTCTGTCTACAGCCTAAGAAGAGTTTTAAAAGCAAATAAATATTTCTATTTGCCAGATGGTGGTTTACCTTGCTGGTGCTACTTCAGGTTTGTAGTACTGTTACATCAACAGAAATAATGGGGATGTGACCAGCACCTGAACAAACAACTCCATTTGTCCCTTGGGATTTGGAACTATATTCCTTGGATATTCTTGGGTGAATTGGAAGAAATCTTAAACTCCTCTCATGTCTTTCCTGACCTCATATCTAATTACATTATTTTTTGATAGCTTTCCCTCAGGAGTTCCTTCTTTTAAATGTGTTTTACAACTACACATTCAATTAAGCCGGACACTATTAATTTTTGTAACCTAGTTGTTTTATGTTGCTGACCGTCCCCTTGGTACTCCAACTTCTTCTTAGAGACAGTATTCAGCGTACTTCAAGAACCTGTGGTCTCACTTTCTCACTGAAATAGAAAGTGTGGATGGGTTAAAACCTTCTCCTTTTCCTCCCTTGACTCATGTACCTTCTCCAAGTTTGACTAGGTTTGGTTCTATTTGGATGCACCCAGGCAATAAGAAGCAGAGGTGCTCAGAGACTTCCAGTTCTGCTTCTGTGATTTGTACCAGTCAGGTTTGTTAAACCACATCTTTATGCACTGAGACTGGTACCAGGCAGAGAGAGTTGGCAGTGAGCAATGGGAGCCACAGCTTTGCAATGGGCCAACAGGTATCTGGATCTTCCTTAGTTGTGTATTTTCTGGGAACTTCCTGCCTTTGCCATGGGCCATCTTAATCTCTGCATGCTGCAGGCTCATCTATCAAAAAAAAAAGAATTGGGAAAATGACCTAAGTAACTACAAACTCTGTTAACAGGAGCATTTTATGGCTGGGTGCAGTGATTGATCTTTTGCATATCTGCCCACAGTCTGTCTCATTCTTGGGAGTTATTTTTGCCCTCTGGAGAGCTATTTTGTTAGGTGTTGACTGTGTTTCAACAAAAAAGAGGGAAACAAAAAAGATAAATTTCAAAATGTTACATGAAGGAACAGTGAAGAATAATCTCACTTTCTGGAAAAATGCTGAAGGAGATGTTATAGCTGCTCCTTTGGTCTCTGCTGCTGTTTGACACAGCTACAAACTGCCCAAACTATGTGCATCAGTAGGACTAAAACAGCTCCTGTATTCAAAGCTTCCCCAGCTTAAAGTTTTATTAAAAAAGGTCTGTTTGGCTCTGCTTGCAAGCCTGTACATCCCCACACCACGCTGGCTGTGAGGTCTGATACCATCTCAGTAATTAAGTACCGGCATCCTACAGCACAGTGGGTTTAATAGGTTGTCAGCAGCTTAAATGCCACCTGATATTAAATTTATCACTCTAACTTTTTGGCATTCTGCAGCTGACCCACGGCAACAATAGGCATGGAAAGTTATGTGTAGATGGTGCCCCCTGCACCTGCACTGCTTGGTTGCTTTAATTGCTGATCTGTTATCTTCAAAGAGATGGGAGTGCAGGAGAAGAAAGGCAGCACTACACTTAAAGCAGTTTTTTTCCCTGCTCCCTTCAGTCCATTCTCTGGAGACTCTTTACATGCCCAGTTTGTCAGGCTGTGATGTAAGGCAGCTGTGTCCCTGTGCAGTGGGAAAGGGCCCAGCGTGGCAGGTCAGTGCCCAGAACCTGGGTCTGATGGCGATGGAGATGCCCAGCGAGTGCCTGCAGTGTCTGTGCAGGGTGCTGGGAACTGGCTGTGTGAGCAGGGCTGGGGCTTGCCCCGTCCCCTTCCACACAGGGCACTCAATCTGTGGCTAAAGTAGCAACAGCTACTGGCTTTTTTGGCCAGCTTTTGTGCTGGAATGGGCCAGCTGCTGCACGGAAGGGAGCAAGAGTGACCACCAAGAGTTGGGTGAGGTTGTAGGTTCTTGAGCTGCTGTGGAGCTGCCCTCTTTGGGGCAAACCCTTCATTATTTGATGTTGTATAGACAACATGGTACTGTGGGTGCATTACAATTGTTAAGGTTGCAAAAGACTTCCAGGATCATCAAGGCCAACCACTAACCCTACACTTCCAAGTCCACCACTAAACCGTGTCCCCATGTGCCACATCCACCATATTTCCAGGTATGGGGATTCCAGCACTGCCCTGGGCAGCCAGTTCCAATGTCACCCTTTCAGTGAAGAGCTTTTTCCTAATATCTAATTAGAGTTCCTCCTCCTCCCCCAAAATGCAAATAATGGTGTGGATTTATCCCTCTCTGCCTTATTTTCTCCCATTGTAAGCTGAGGCTAATGATACGCTCCTTTTTTTAAAGTTCTTTGGGATCAGTGGATGAAAAGCACTATGTAATTATTGAAGTGTAGCTTTTATGGTGCTGCCTTTAGAAGGAAGGGGAAAAAAATATATTCACTTGGCAAAACATTGTGTTGTAGATACAGCTCTGGAAATCTGACTTTCATTGTTAAGGCTAAAATTAAAAAGGACTGTTCTGCTGTGTAGTGTTATACCAAAACCAGGCCTGTATGGAGGCTCCATAGAAGCTTTCTGAGCCACTGGAAATGGATAAAAAAGAAGAGCTCACTGAAACAAAAGAAGGGCTGGTCGAAAATTAAGTGAAGTAAAGCCAGTGATGCCTGTGAGTGCCTCTTGCCTATCTTTGGGCCTCAGAGATGCTCAGGCAATGTAACACTGAGTCCTTAGCTGTGTATATGCTTCTGGCCACATCATTTTCAAGGCCATTAAGTTCCAATGCTTGTCTATTTCCAGAGATGAAAGAAAAGAGAGCTCCCTCAAAAAAAAGCAGCCTGCAAATTCTGAAGCAGCTGTTCTGCATGCAATTTGCCTGGAAATTATACCTTAAA
This sequence comes from Pachyramphus minor, assembly GCA_013397135.1. Classification (NCBI taxonomy): domain Eukaryota; kingdom Metazoa; phylum Chordata; class Aves; order Passeriformes; family Tyrannidae; genus Pachyramphus; species Pachyramphus minor. The sequence continues at coordinate 564,393 of VYXB01004619.1, forward strand.
ATACCACTCTTACCTACTTCGATCAAGGCAGAGGCTGATATGAATGCCTCATTGTTTTGCCTCAAGATTGTTTTCCCAGAAAATATCTTTCAAAATATTTATTTTTTTTGGTAAATGCCTGCGTATAATTATATATAAAGGCTAATTTGTGTCGCTGAATTTTGTGCTGTCAAATGGAAGCTGAGTGGTTTAATACCAAAATAGGACTTCACATTTAAATCACGCCTATGTGCTTTTTATGTTTTTACAATAGATTCAGTAGCTAATCATCACCTAAATTGGCTTTTCTAAATAACAAACCATATTAGATAGTCTAATGGGTTATTTGGAAAATGGGAAGCAGAAATGATACTACAGTGACTCAAGACTATAATACTGAAGTTAAAAAGAAGACAGAAAATAATACCCCATTTGTCTGTCCATGTGCACTAAGGCTTGCTGAGCACATGGATTTTTGCTGATCAACAGAATGCTGGAATGTTTGATGAATTTGACTAATTTATTGAAAATCTCAGAAAAAACCCTGTAATGAAAACCATCAAATATGTAATTTTTTTGGTAACAATATCCAAACTGCAAGGTGAAGTTCTTGCTGGGAACACCACAGGGTGTTATCAACACTCAGACCTTAATTCCAGTAAAAGCCCATCTGCATGCAGAAAATGAAAAGGATAAACTTGTGACATTGTCACCACGATATGATCATCCAAATCATGGAAAGGAAGAGCTGTGAAAGTCAATTCTTTCACTCTCAAAATCAATAAAAACAGGGTATTTCAGGGAAAAAGTCTGCTTTCCAATGCATTAGGCCAAGGTGTTCAATGCTCACCATTAATTTTTTTTTTTCTTGGTGATATCAGATGTGGCCAGATCAAACAGCAAACTGCTCTGTCCATCACCCAGCTGGAAGAAACTAATGCACTGCAATATAGAGCTCAACTAGAATTCACATGGTCAAGCCCATGTAATAATGATTTCAGTGGTCATAAAGCTGTTATTTTTATAATACAGAATAAAAATAAAAAAAATACTTGGCAGGCTTACCAGCTGCCAGACTTTTCAGAATTCTTCTGATGTTGAAATCTTTAGAAGTTCCTGTGAAATTTGTGTTATTTATTTGTAAGCCCAAATGAAAATGTTCAACTGAATATGACCCCAAATAGTTAAAACGTTTGGAAGTTACAGAACTGTGGCCAAAAGAAAAGTCCTGCTTCTGCCAAAAAAATTACTTAATTTAAAAAAATGTAAGTTTACAGGTAGTTAATTTTTAATGCAGACAGGTGTCATTTTGGTGTTTTAAAACCTGTCTTTTATTGGGCAAGAGATACTGAAAAATGGAATAGCTAGGGAGAGCTTGTAGAAACTTGTTTTGGAATGAACAGAATTGCAATTTTAGCCCTTAGTATTTCTCTGGTGTGCTTACAAAACGGCTTTATGTGGAGAACTGAGGGGGAAATGTTGCCTTTACAGTCCTGATGCATTCCAGGTATGAGTTTTCCAACTATAAATTGTCTTAATTTCCTTCTGTTCTGTGTTTTTTGGAGTTTCAGAGAGAACAGTTGTGTTCTCTGGGTATGACAGAAACACGGCACTTGCTTTTGAGCTGGTCCCGTTGACTTCAGCTGAGCTTTGGATCGGGGCTTTGTTGCTGTGGTGTGGCTAAAGGTGAAGCTTTTGGAGGAGGAACAGTTTCATCCCTAGTGCTGCAGTGTGGTGGACACTTATAGTTTGGTTTGCTACCAAATTCCTGAGTTTTTCCAGAAGATGAGCATCCTCTGACTTGGGGGATAATCAAGCAGTTAATTTGTAGTGTGTACTCATCACTTAGGCTTTAATTTGTTTATTTGTTGTGCTACTGATTTGATGGGAAATATCTCTTTGAGGTATACATGTGGTTATTTGTATAAAGAACTGCTGCACTGACCCCTCAGGTCAGCACTCTTCACTCTAGAAAGACTTCAGCCTTGTAAATAAGGAATTTGCATTACACTAACCAGAGATTTAAAAGAACAAAGCAAGACTGCTCTTGCCTCTCTTGAACCGATTAAGTATTGTTTTACAGCATTACTACATACAAACTAGGTCCTGGCAAACTTCTGAAGGAATGGGTTGGATTCTTCCAGTCTTTGAGACATCAAATGCTTTAAATAGGATCTTGAAAGGTACTGTGTTGTTGAAGTTACAGCCGTGGTGGAGGAATTACTGGGTGAAACATTCCTTGCTTGCCTAGAGAGATCAGATTAGATTACAACAATGGTGTTTTCCTGTGGAAAAGATTCTTTCTTTTGGATTGTTCTAAATTTGAGTCATAACAGCAAAAAAAAAATAAAAAAAATCCTCCTTCATCACAAGAGAGGCCATCTCCTAGTTTAACCTCCTCAGCTGACATAAATCATGCAGCTTTTTTTAATGTCAGGCCATAGGCTTGGATAAGCATATTTATTCATATCAAGCCACTGAATGTTTTGAGGTTTATCTATGACTAACTGAAAGTCTTTAAAAATAGACCAAACATCAGAAAGCTCCTGAAATATTTTGTGAGATAAAGTCTACTTCAAATAAATGTAATAGTCTCAATTGCCTCTTACAGTTGGTTTATTTGAATGGATTTTTATCCTCTTTTCTTTCCCTGATCAAACCAAGTGGAGCTCACCTCTGGGATGAGGTCAGATGTGCACTTGATGAGATTTGCTGATGCCCGTGGTATAATAACAGGCATGGACCTACCTGACATAAAGGGCCTCCTTTGCATTTATGCCTGCACATCCAGGTCACCCCCTCCTGTGGGGACAGGCTGGTGCAGTCTTTGGGCTCTCTCAGACATAAATTGACATCTTACTATCAGCTCTGTGAAGTTGGGTATGTGGGTAACTGTTGCCTGTTGAAAAACTTCTAATAAAGACCAAGTGATGGACCACAATATTCAGTATAGAACAGCTTTATAGATGAGGCTTTCCTTTAACTAAGGATCTCCCCCAGGATTAAGGATGCCATTTGCCTCCTGAGATAATGTTGTTTTGAGAATCCACATCAGTGGGCTTTTGGTACTTGAGATTTTGGTACCTGTGTTAGGATGCTACTTGAATAAGGCTTGTGGTAATGGATCTTGTATTTGAGCCTGTTGGTTCTGTGTTTTTCCTTCATAGAAGTCAACACCAATTTGACCTGTAGGTAGCTCATGTGTTTGGGGTGCCAGATAGAAAGGAGATACTGAACAGTTTCAGTTGAGAATAAGGGACAGACAGTCCAGGTCCACTGGCACCTACAGAGGTTCCAGAAAATTAAGGTGTTACTTTTTTTTTCCCCCCTCATTGTATAGGGTTGAAAAGGTTCCCCTTAAATTCACTTATGTTGTTCTTAATGAATAGGAACCATTTGGTGGGTCAGGTAATTTGTAGTGCAAGTATTTCACTTAGACCTTCACTGGGCAAGTAGATTAGGGACCACACATGCAGTCTTGAAATAATTTAATTTTTAAAATCTTGTTATGTAAAGAGGCACAAAACAAAGTTAAAGACTTGGGGCCACACTTGCAGCTGGCATAGATCAGCATAGCACCATGGATTTCAGGGGAGCAGCACTGATTTCTGCTGTTTGACATCCTGGTCTTTAATCTGTCGTCGATCTAATAAAATTGAGCTGCTCTAATTACCACAGTGTCAGTCAGAAATATGTTTGCCTGAAATGATAAGGCTGAGTTGGATTCTGTAGCCCACACAAGTCAGCAAACACGGTGCAAATCTGAGTTAAACCATTTGTTTGCCCACTTAAGGAGAGGTTGTCCACGGTCATGGTATGTGTGGAAAGAGAGCGGGGGAGTGAGAGGAACAACTGAAACATATGGCCCAAGTGAGCTTTCTTTTTATTCCAATGCATCAGGATAAGACAAGCTGTTGAACCGATGAGAAACCTTCTTTATATACCATATTTCAAGATTAAAACTGGGAGAAATTCAGTACCAGTGATCCCACATGTATGTTTGACTGAAGGTTTAGAAAACAGTTATACTGAAAGCAGGGGAAAAAAGCCCCCAAGCCCAACCTCCCCAAATCCATAATGGCTGCATCACAGTGTGAAAGAAAACAGCAATTTCCCTACCAAAGTATCCATGAACTGAAACCTTATCAATATTTCCAGGTGCTCACTGGCTTTATGATACTGTGAAGTTTAATTGCACTGATATAATGGATTTTATTTGTATGGAACCAGGTCTTTTCAGAATTAGGTTTGGGGAGCATGAAGGCACAAGACCCACTTCCACTGGGTCTGAAAAATCCCAATTTGCAGTGAATCCAGGGAGACTATTGGTGCCTGTTCTTGAAGTCTTTTATCAGCAAAGTCTTTCATCAGCAAAATCTTTTTTTAGGTCCAATGTTTGCAGACTTTATCAGCTGTCTGACTAGGATAAATTTATCTTGTCCATTCCTGTCATTAATTCAGTGCATCTGCTTTGTTTTATAAAAGGTAGCCACCCACCCATGTTGATGAACCAGTAACATTTGACAGCATTGGATCATTTTTAAGAAATTCAGAAAAAAAGCGCACCACTATTCACTTCTTGCCTCTCCCCCAGAAAACTCAAACACCTACAGGTTTTTATTTGCCTCTAAACCAAGACACTGCCACAGAGCCAGGGATGAAAAATACACAGATTTTGTCATCTTATCATCTTTTTTTAGGTACATGTGTAAATAAAGACAGCAGTATTACAACCAGTGACTGACTACAGCTCACTGTGAGTAACACCAAGCAGCTGTGTCCTGGCTTTTCCTTGGCAGGACCTTCTGAAATGTCCCCAATGAAGAATGGAAAAGCCAGAAAATATTGTCATTGTGGTATGGGCAACATCCCAGGGCAGAGGCAGCAATCTTGCTTTCAGTGCAAGGGAACAACAGTGGTGACTGGCTTCCTAAGATAGGCAGGAATTTAAGAGCACATCTTCTAGTCCCTCAAAGCTGAAGATGTTTTGCAAGATGTGTGGATAAGGTTTTTTCCCCCTGATTTCTTATTTGGTTTAGGGTGGTGCTTTTCTGACTGAAAGTGTTGCTAAACATGACCTGACGTGACAATTTCAAAGGAATTGCCCTTCATGTAATATAAAATAAAATGAATCTTTTGTGGAAAATATATATGATTATTTTCAGACTGAAACCCAGGATTGTGACAATTTTTGGGTGGGAATGATGGAAAGGATGAATTCTCCTTCTTTCCACAAGCAAGGATTGACACCAAGACCAAAATCATAATGTATATTTTGACTTCTGCTGTCATTTTGATGTCTTGCGTGGTTTTAACAAACATCCATGGTCCTGCATTCTCATTAAACGGGTTATATTTATGTTCTACCACTCAGTTGAGAAGGAAGGATTAGAAGTGGTGTTTTAAAATGGAAAAATTTGTTTGGCATTGCTGCATATGCAGAACAGACTTCTGCTTTTGGAAGGTGTTGGAGAAGTGATGGGCTATTGCAGTGAATTTGAATAGAATAATGCAAACAAATGAAGAATCTAATTAAAGGACAAAGAAAATGCTATACACTCTGTATGGGGATTGCTATCCTGTGTCAACTAAACACATTTTCTTTTTCTTTGATGTTCTCCTAGTGGTCCAGCTGTAGATACTGTCTGACTTACCTGGTATCAATATTCTGCAGAGTGCTCTGGGCATTGTAGTTCACTGAGCACATTTTTACCTACCACCAGATCTAAAGGATGATCTTCCAGTTCACGTCCTGGCTGCCAGAGCCATGCCAGTTCATGTAACTCTGCTAGAGTGTATTAATTTCTTTTTTTTATTGGCTTTCAGGTGCAAATCATGCCTTGAAGTACTCTTTGTTCTCTGTCTGTTGTACCACATAGAACTATGAGAAGCAACTTTTCTGATGACAATAGTTTCACAATTTCAGCAGCCAGGGAAATGTGTAGATCACTGGGGTTCAGAGTTTTGCCATTAATGTTTGTGAAAGGGTGGAGCAACTTTGTTTAATACTTTCTCTTTATAGACATTTAGGAGAGAATAAAATATGTGGGCTGAGTAGATTGTATAGAGCCAGGGGTGCTTCACAGAGGATTAGTGAAAACAGTGAAGTTTTTTTTCATGTTACTCTTTAAGGGCTTTCAGCTGAGACAGCGTTTTCTGTGCATCATATATGTGATACCTCTGCTATATTACTTAATTACTTTTGGAAATTGGTGGAGTGCGAGCATTGCCCAACAGCTCTCAACAATCCCAGGGCCATCACCTGCCAATTCCTTCCTGGAGTTGTGTTCCTGCATCAGGTATTTTGCTGAGTGTCGTCATTTTTTTTAATGTTGCCTCTCTGAGGTGATAGTTGCTATCAGAAATCTAGACCTACATCAGTCCTGGTTTAGTATAATATATGTATTTATTTTTCCGTTATTTTGAAAGGTTCTTGAAAGTGTTTCTAGGAGGTGCATAGCTCTTTGCTTTTCTTTCTCTGGGTGAAGTATTCCCTCATATTACCATAAGAAAATCTTTACCTCTTCTCCATTACTGTGTCATTTAGTCATCATAGGCAGATGAGTTTATCTTCTAAAAAGTGCCTTTAAGATGTTAAAGTGATACCATTACAATTTAAAACCCTTCTGACACTGCCTGTTCTACTAGAGTACTAAATCTTGTCTTCAATGTGAATGAAAATCAAATAAAGCTTTCACTTGCTTGACAGTTGTTGCAAAATAGAAGAAAATGCTCACGCTTTCATATAGTAATGACTGTGTCATCTCAGTGAAGTTCAAAGAGCAAACCCTTTTATGCACATAGAAAACATTTACTTTTGAGATCCATTGCTATTTCCTAGACTTCTGTGGCAAAAAAAAATTAACAAGGGGTTTTATAGTTACCATGCCATTTACCACAGTGTCACTTAAGTGATCTTGCTTATTCACATTCCAAAAAAGAAAACCTTGCCAAAAAAAAAAAAAAAAAAAGGCAAAACATGGACTGATGGAAACAAACTGAGAAGCATGGAAGAGTTGGGGTTTTTTTGTCTTCTGTGCATGGTGGTGTATTTGACATCTCCATGGGGCCATTTAGGAGGGAAGAAAGAACTGGTTTATCTGTAGTTTCATCTCCAAGTGCCACAGCTGTAGTGAAAGCTGTACAGCAGGTGAAGCAAGATCTTCACAAAAGCAAGATCTCTTTTAGAACACCACAGGCTCAAAAACAGAGCAAAATTTCATGTTTGAAATGCCATCATGGGAGTTGAAAGTGTCATCTGTTCTCTTCCTCCAGGTAGGCGAAAAGCTGATAACTCTGCATGCTCATGACTTCTGTAATATGTGCTGATGGAGAGGGGATAGTGTCTTTTCTCCTTATTTTTCTTCTTCTGTAGCATCTGAAATCTGAGTTTCTGTGGAATGTTGTGTATGTGCACATGTAATCAATGCTGCAAACAGCCTCTTCCAAGCTCTGGGATAACAGAGGAACAACTGCCGAGTATGATTTGCCTTTTTAATTACCACTTCAATCATGGGTGCTCAGCATTTGCAACGGCAATTGATACAGTCATCAAAGCATAACTAGGGATCATTGAGTAGCACAAAATCCATCACGTTTATTTAGCCTTTGTGACCCTTGGAGAAAAAAAAAATCTGGGGTTTAATGAATTATTGCATCCATTAGAGTTAAGGTAAAACTGTATAAGAGGATGTGGCTTCTGACACGAGGTGCAGTCATCTCCCATTCTGTCTCCCAGGAGAGAGGATGCCTGCTCAGCAATGTACCCCATAAAATGGTACATAAAATGGATATTTTATGTACATGTAAACTGAAGGGACTTGATAGGGGTGAGGGTTTCCACCCTCCATGCAGTGTGCCATGGGAATGAGTAGGGGATATGGAGCCTGGTTAGACTTGGAGGCAAGCTGGCAGTTTGCAAACTCAAAGGAATGTCTCTTACCTTCTGCCTCTGCTTATCATCCTTGCAAAGCTGAGCTTCTGCTCTTGCTTTATCTGCACACATATTAGTCACATACATCCCACTCTCTCTGCATCTTTGAGCAGGACTTGGGGAAGCTGGCTGTCTTCTCTCCATGGAGTTTGCTGATGCTGCAGCTCAGTCCTGCAGATTGGCTCTTCTGTTCCTCCCATCCCACATGTGTAAAATCCAGATCAGACCACGGTTTACAATGTGGTGTAGGGACCACTGACCTCTCAGGCGTTTGTAGATTCTGGGCTACAGGTTCCAAAAAACGAAAATATCTCTTCAGGAATTAATACAAGAGTCCCAATGAACTCATATCTTACATCCTTTCCCATTTTCCCATAGCCTGAGTCTATTTGCCATACAGTAGCATTTTACTTACTGTGTGTTTGTTGTTACTCATGTGGGGCAACCTGCAAACAATTTTTTTTTTTTTTTAGACTTCAGGAAGGATGTTTTTCTCCTTGAAAGCCATTTCATTGTCTCTCCATAGAGACAAAAATAAAATGAAGGGGTCAATTCCTACGGCAGTTATTTTGTAGTAGCTCTGTTGAATAAAACCGATTACTTACATGGCCAGTGAACTTGCATTGCTTGTTTGATTTGGGTTGCACTGTATGAACTGAAACAAAAACCACATCCAGACTGCTTTGCAGTGGAAGAATTCTGCTATCAGTTCAATCTGTTTTCCTTGTTGTTGTTTCCGTGTTATGAAAAGATAAATATGCAAACATATTTACTTCATTAATTTTAAACAGTGCCAGGAAAAAGCCTCTGTCTAGGGATTGTGGAAAAATATTGTGAAAATTAGCTCTACATATTTTGCTTTCAGTCAACTCTGTTAATTAGGATCAAAGTACTGCAATTTTTAAAAGTTCTCACTGTTCCTTCCCACACATTTTCATATTTCAAAAAGATGCAGTTAACTAAGTCTGAGATTGTCAGTAAAGCCCATGGGAATGAGGGTTCATGTTCTAATAGCTGGGTACCAATGTCCCTGAGGCCTCCGAAAATGTCAGGATTAGCTGTGGAGTGAGGTCAGATCGGGTTGCCTGTCCCTTGGGGTGGCCACGGGGATGGAAATGGGGCAACTGTTTTCCCTCCCATCCTCATTCAGGGTCTCTTTGGATTGTTTGTGTGTGGTTTCACCTTCGCTCTGATAAGACAAGAGCTGTGAGACAGCTGCTTTTACAGGTGTGAAACATCTCTTTTTACCTTGTAATTATCAATGGGATACTTGGAGGGAAAAGGGAAAAATGAATAATAAACTGGGTTGGCACTTGGCACCAGAAGATTGCAGTTTTCCAAATGAGCTCAATACCAAATTAATTTTTTAAGGTAGTTGTCTGAAAAGGAAACTGGGGCACAGAACGATGATGCACAGTCCCCCAAACTCCCAGCAGGTCAGGGACAGAGCTGCCACACCAGAGCCATCACACACAGAGTTGCTCATGCTGTGTTTCATGTGGCTTTCCTCTCAAGCATGAAGGCATTTCAATTTTAAGCAGGCACATAGTTACAGAAGGATTTTGAGTCAGCATAAAAATCATGCTGAGATAAATAATTTACCTTTATTTGCACTGATAACACTTAAAATTCTAAATACTATTTTTTCCTGTGTTTCAGGGGATTTATGATTGTAATTTATGTCACTGTGCTGCTTTTTCTCAGTTCAGATGCAAGGCTTCCTACTTTCATGCTTTGATATATATTTTACTTCCCAGTTGCTGTGCACTGAAAGATCACAGCATTTGGCTTAAAAATGTTGTGTGAACTTCTCTGGGTTCACTGCTGGATCTCTGGCATTGGCCTGTTAAGAGCTTTGTTTTTAAATACAAATGCCATGTAACTGTTTATAAATCTGACACAGACTTCTATACAATGGGCGTAGATCTGGCCTAATTTAATCACACTGGAGAAGTGGCAGGAGGTTTATTTTGCTCCTGTTGCTGAAGTGTGAGCTCTCTTCCCCCTGCTGGGAAGCCCTTGGCACGTTACTGGTCCATTCTCAGTGAGACAAATCTTGCCTTGTAATTCCCAAGGGTTGGGTGAGTAGTGGCATACATCAAATACATGTTTCCCCAACTCCAGTGACTGACAACAGCATATCAGAATGGGTTGTGGGTGAAGGATCGTTATTACTTAACTGTAGGTGCCTTGGAGCAGGAATCAGTCTCATTATTCTTTGTTGCTACAGTACCTTCCAGAAAGTGGACCTGGTCTGTAGTTTGACCATAAAACAAATCCTGCTGGAGGCTCTTGCTACTCTGGACTCACTTCCCTGACTGGTACATGCAACAGGCTACAGGGCTACAACTGCACCAGAAGAGGGACAGAGGCACAGCCAGGCTGTCCTTTTGCAAACCTGACAATGCAAGGAGTCTGGCTTTGGTGCCAGACATTATCCTCTGTGCATCTCTTGAAACTTCACATTGATTTGAACCAGTCACGTGTTCCACTTACAAATGGGTGTTGTTTTATTCCCCTGCCCTTCTTGGGACACTTACTGGTGATCTAATTTGTCTGGACATGCATAGCAGCTACCAACCTTCCCTTGTCCTCGCTTCTAATAACCATCCTGGGTGTTGTTTCTGATACAAAGTACTGTCATTTCTTGGGGTTTTTTTTGGAGCAGGCGATAAGGGGTGTCTAGTGGCTGATAGGGAGATGGTTTTCTTGAAAAGTGCACGGCTTTTTGTTTAACATTCAAAATCAATCCATTTCTGTCTGTGGGTACAGCCTAGTGGGAGGGCTGTAGTGTGCTGTGTGTGGCATTAGTCGTTGCAGATTCCTGCAGTGAAGCTGGGATGCATTTGTATTCAGGTGGAGGGTTTCTAGGTGCAGGAGGAGATTTGAGGCTGATTCCAGACGCATTATAAGCAGCAGGCCACGTGTGCATGTTCTCCATCCACATCCCACTCCTGCATTCTCCTCAGCTCTGGGGGTCACTGGGCTGGAGAACATGACCAAGGCTCTCCAGCAGAGACACAGTCCCTGCTGACAGCATTTGGGAGCCACAGGTCCAAATCTCAGCATTACACTTGCTTGGCTCTGCTTGATTTTAGGAAGATAATCTCCCTTCCTCTCTGTCTCTTTGTGCTTGTCTTATTTTAACAAGCAGGAATGCTGTTGTTTGGTTCTTATATGAAGTGTGCTGAATTCCAGACTCTGTGCTCTGTTTAAGGGCTTGCTATTACATGTTATTTCACCAAAGTGTAAACAAAAAGAATTAGCTCTATTTAGTCCTTGATGTTTAGTGGCAGAACTGGGGAAAATTACCTTTAGGTTGAAAAAATAAAAGAAAGAATAAATGTATATTGCATGCTCCTAACTAATAAAACCTCAGCCTGATCTCTCTTGCTTTCCAATTAATAAGAATACCTTCTATCACAGGATATTATTTCAAGACAGAATTAAAAGAAACAGTTGCAGGTGGGTCATTGGGGTGTCTGTGGTAACATGGGGTGGGTGATCAGCCTGTCCCTTCTGAACATTTTGCAGCTCCTGAGCAGTTCAGCTGTCCTGTGGCTGGTTGGGTTGGGTGGGCATGGGAGTCATCCAAATCCCCAGCAAGGAGAGGGGGGTTAGCAGAGGGGCTGGCTGCAAAGGACACAGTGTTTAGGGGAAGAGAAGTGTCTCTCACCTGGCGGGAATGAGCCAAGCTCCCACTGCTTGTGATCATGCGGGTCCAAAAGGGCAGAATATGATGCCAGTGGATCACAAGGAATGAAAACTTTTTATGATTATTATTAGTTGTTGTTGTTGTTGTTTATTGAGGTCTGTGCAGATGAGTAGATTGCTGCCAGGTGTCCTTTACGTATGAGAAGCATCACATTCATCTAACATAAATGGGATTGTAGAGCTGGTCTGACTGGACAGCTCATCTTGGCAGACTGGAAGCTGTGATTTGAATTGCACTGGTTTAGGTTTAAGTCTGGTCTCCTACAGCTTTGCACTACTCTTTAAAATGAAATAGTTGAAAATGGAATAAATTGCATCAAGAGGGCCCTTTGATGTCAGTCAGCTGCATTTCTGAGCCTGGCTCACATTAGCAGTGTGTCAGGAGGAGCAGACTTGAAGGTGGCATTCCCATGGGTCTGTGGATGGAGTTGCTTCTAGTGAGTGATGAAGTGAGTTGTGGTTGTGGCTGTCACTTTGTAAATGCTTGTTTTATTCTTCTGATTGTTTTTATTTTTAAAGAAGGCACAAAGGTGGGGGAGGAGTGAGGACAGCTTTGTATTACTCCTGTATTTGTCAGCTCATGTCTTCCTAAAAATGTCAGACTTAAATTTTAATGTTTTGGTATTGCAGAAAAAAATTTATCCTGATAATTTTGTCTGTAGGTTTCCCCCTAGAATTTGCATCACTTAATTTTGGTTTAAAATTATCCTTTTCTTAGGCCAATAAAGAAACAGCAAGGACCAGAATTACAGCTGGGGTAATATCTGTACAGCTCCCTCAGCAGAGAGCAGCCAAGCTGGGCTCTTAGTGTGGATGGTGCACATGCATCTGTGTCCTGAAAGACCATAAAACCAGCCATAATTTTCCAATCCTAGAACTGATCCTAGAACTAGAATCGATGCTAGGAAATGATGGAAGGCACAGGAAAGTACAAACCTCCCTCCCACTGCAGGCATTTGTAGGTGTTCCCCCAGGGTCTTGAGGACTCCAGGGAATGTCTCTTGGCTCAGTGCTTCTTTACTCTCATGCTCTCTTTTCCAGTGTTTCCACTTTCTTCTGTCCAAAATCAGCATTGCTGTGTTCAAGACAGCTTTTTCAAGGGAAACCTGATTGGTTATGGTCCATCACCTGTAGCCATCTCAGCCCAGATGCCTTTTTCCCCTCACATCTATATAAATCTGTGGGTTGCACTGGCAGCAAGGCCACTTCCACCCCTGAACTTAATGGCATCACTTTACATGCAAGTATCAATTTCTATATTACTAGTGTCAGTTTTCCTTATGTTAAAGAAATGTTGAACACCATTAACATAATCATACATGTCAGTGGCAGTGAACATACCTTCAGAGGTGCCCCAGCCGAGTGCAATGTGAGCTGCCCTCCAGCTACGCAGAACAAAAGGTTGTGTGTTAACAATATTAATGGCTGCACAAAACCAGTGCAGATGAAATCAGGCTTACTTTTAATCAGTCTTCAGGGGTTTCATGTGCTGAGGCTATTTGTTTATAGCAGAGACCAGGTTGTACCAGAATCTATTAAGCACTGGAAAACTGATCAGTCCATTTTTTTTTTTCTCATTCCTAATGTGAGAATAGGAGACACTCCATGGCAGGGAAACAAGCTGAAATGATACTTTGCATCTCTTAGTCTGAGTGAGGCTGGAATACAGCGATAAACACCGTGATGAATGTGTAAAGGATCCTTTTAGCATCATTGATTCTACTTACATCCATAAACATCAAAGCTAAATGTGTCTGTGTGGTGCTCTGGGGGAGTGCTCTTCCCCTTCAGGGGGTTGTAGTGTCTTGTAAGGGTGAGAAAGGGATTTTCAGGTATAGGTACAAACAACATCTCATAATTTGCCTGTGGGTTGTATATTGGTAAAATATTAGTCATTGATGACTTACTTGGGTGAAACAGTTCTGGGATTCAATACAGAAAGCACCGTTTCCTCTAATAGAAAGTTTAATTCATTATGAAGATTGTCTTGCTGTTCTGTAAAAGTGTCAGTTACTATATATCAACTAAAATCTGCTTAACTGTGATAGTTTATGGTATGGGGATTCTTTTAAAGGTTATTTTTGTTATCCAAATTCATGAAGAAGTTTAAAAATGAGAAGTTTATTATTTACAATAATAAATATTTACACTGTAAAAATTTTCATGCTTCTGCTCTTGTGAAACAAACAAAAATTCACATTGAAATGCGCAAGTGTAACAGAGTACAAGTCGAAGTTTCATATTGGGCTTTTTAAAAACCAGACATTTTCAGGATCTATATTCAGTATACTTCCATTTATCTGTAAAAAAAATGCTGTTCAGAGAAAGTAAGTACAATACCTGCTTTTCTGTGTAAAAGAAAGAAGGAATATCAAAATACTTTGGTTTGGGTTTTATCTTGTTGTGTTATTTTGTTTGTTTGGTTGGTTGGGTTTTTTTAAGCTGATAATAGTTCTGCAGTCTTGTCTGCCTGGGCTCAGTACCAGAGGAACTCACTGAAATTTTAGGCCTGGTTTATACAGTGCAGATTGAATATCTGTTCCTAAAATCAATTACTATTAAGAAAACGCAGTGCATAGCAATGCATATAATTGATTACAGCTTCCACATGACAGCAAATATTGCTTTTCAAAATTGTGCCACCTTCATGTAGTATCCTTAAAAAAAACCCCAAGATTTCCACTCCAAGGACACACACACGTGTTCCTGGCTTAGCAAGAGTGAAGGACCAGCTTACAGAAGAAGCAATGAACCGAGATCTTCCTCTCTTTGAGATATTTGTCTAGACTACATTGATCAGGCTTTTACCTTCTTCCTTCCTCTCCTGTTCTGCCTGAAATAAATAAATATAGTGAAGTAAGTGTCAAATTAGTCTGAGAGATGTGTAGAACCAACCAGATGTGCTGCCAACCAACTTCAAAGAGTGAGGTGTTTGGGTTTTTTCCCCTCCTACTGCAACACAGAACCTTGTGGATATGGGCTCCAACTGTTTTTCTCTGAAGTCACGTTTTCAAGCTGCTTTAAGATTGCATCTGTGTTTTTCTCCTCTCTTCATTCCTATCTACAGAGTCTTGGCCACCTCCAGGACCACATGGTGAGTATTAGTGTTTCAGCAGGAGACAACAGTGGAGAGGCACGTGTGTCACCTGTACCACGGTGGCACTGCAGCCATGGCTGGTTTGTGGGGGTGCTTCAGGGATGCTGAGCATCAGGGGGCTGAAATTCCTGGAGAGAAAGATCTGGGGATTTTTTTGAGAAGTAAATTGCATTCCCTTACCAAGTAATCAGATATGCAGGGGGGAAAATGTCTTACAAGTCACTTTATACGGGTTAAAATTATTTTTAAGAAATAGTAAGTTAAATGCAAGCAGTACACTAAGTTGTCTTTCAGGAATCAAATGGGACAGCAAAGGATGGACTTTCATTTTCACCTATTGAAGGTGATGAACTGGCCTTTCTTTTCCTAATGTCCCACATCCTGCTGCCATCGAGACAAGACAAACTCCCATTGACTATAATGGGGAATGGTTTGGCTTTTTATCAGGGCTAAATTCTAATTAAGCCTGAAATATAGGGCTTCAGCCTACTGTATTTTGCCCTGCTGGTATCACACCTGGCCTGCATATCTTTACATTGTGCAGACTCAGTCTCCTGTTCCTGTTGGCACTGGGGGTGCAGCATCCTTTCCCTCTCCCACAGTCACATCAAAAGTGATTCCTGCCCACTCGTCCGGACTAAAGCTTCCCAGACCATGTACTGCCCTCAGTGTGCTGCCCTGGCTGCTTGCATACCTATGTGAGCAGCAGCTGTAGGTTTGATGGCAGCATGGACTGCCCTTACCCTGGTTCGTGGATCATACTTCCATATGGGATGAGGGACAGTGATGTGCCGAGCTTATTAAATACCCTGTAATGCAATCCTGAAGTGACCTCAATCCTGTCTCCTGCTTCCTCTCACCTTTCAGGCAAGAGAGCTAATGAGCAAGCAGAGATGAGTGGAGGGGCAGTACCAAACCTCTCTATTCAGGCAGGAGCAAATTAAAGATAACAATGTATTGCTGAGGCTGGAAATTGCCGGCAGGCGGAGGAACAGCTTTACCTTTCCGGATTGCCGCAGGCACTGCTCACTCCCTGCCCATCCATTCATACATGGGTTTTGTGTTTCATTTCTTCCCCCATGTTTGAAATGAATTTATAACCCATTCCAAGAGTTTTCCACACTTCAGTTTTACCTTTGTTGAGAAGCTTCTTACTTCCTACAGACAAATTTGGAGGGTGGTCCTGATTAAAGCTTCATTTGCTTTCCGGTATTGCCAGCCTTGCAACATTAGGAAGGTGGGAATGGCATAGGAAGCATGAGGTTTGTTTCTTTCCTTTANGCCTGCCTTTTATTCTCTTCTCTCTTTTCTTAAGCCTCTGAGGAATTTCGGGAGTAAGTTAAAACTTTTCTTTCAGAGCCATAAAGCTCCTTTTCCGTTTTAGAAAAGGAAAAAGGTTTTATGGAGTTTTGTGTTTGTGGTTTGTGTGTGATGACTCCAGAAGCCAGGATTTTAAGCCAACTACTCAACTAGGTGATGTGATGCCTCAATGTGTTTCTATTAACCCATTTTTTTATAAACCGGCTTTTATTTAAGCATCAAATACCTTATCAGTGTTTACCTTTGGTTTAAATGGATGTCTAACTCCTAGTTAAGTCCAAATGCTGACTTAAGAGAAATAGGCAGCTGTCAGTGATCAGCCAGATTGTTTGGAGAACTCTTCCAATTAACTGTGTTACTTTGTAAAGAGAGAGTTTAGATAACCAACAGAAACTGTGTTTGATAGGATATATATGTATGTGGTTATTTATAGCACTCCTTCCATATGCATATTGCTTCTTACGTTGGAGGGGACAAAGAAGGACACTGTTAGTCCTAAAGATACATTGGAGTGCAGGGGCGAGAGAGAACGGCTTAGTTCTTCTCTTCTTTGTGCAGTGATGGAAAAATTGAATGGCTTTCATAAATGTTTCTTCTTCATGTTTGACCCTGTGGGTCCCACTCATGAGTGCATTTAAGAGGAACATGCCTCCAGTGTGCTGTGTCCACCAGCTTTGCTCCCCACTTCCAAGGCTGGCACAGTGTGCACCGTCTGCCACCTCATTAGAGCTTTATTTCAGGGTGTGCGTGTGTGGTTATTTCTATATGCATATTTTAAAATGGTTCATGGTGGGGAAAGGAGGAGAAACAAAGGGCTCCTCTGTGGTCGGTCTTTAAAACAACAAAATGGAAAATCAGGGGCTTTGTTCAGATCAAGGATGCACTGACTGTGGTCAGCATCTCTGTCCAGGACTGTATCAGGCTTTATCCAGGATCTCTGCCTGATGCTTTGTGCTGATTAGAAGTCTGAATGACACTTTATTTCAGAGTGACACTTCATTTTCAGAACTGAGTTGATTAGGAAGATATTACCCATCTTCAGATCTTTGCATTTGGTTTATTATATTTTTTTTCCTCTGTGGTCGGGCAGGGGGGCAAGATAAAAAAAGGAAAGGGGGGGGGAAGGAAGGGAAAAAGAAAGCTTTTCCCTTTAAAGTAAAACCCATTCTTTGGCTTAGCCTTTTTACCCAGATCCCAGCGCCCAGCTTGGACGAAGGGAGAGGTCCACTCAGCGTGTGCCCGCGCCGATGATTGTCAGGATCATGTGGTGCGTTCCGTGGGTGCTGTGAGAGCCGTGTTTATCCAGGGCCATGTGGAGGTGGGCGGGTGCCTACCCGGGGACAGGGGGACAGGAGAAGCTGGGCTCGCACAACAGCCACGCTGTGAATAGCCCACATTGACTGAACTGTCTAACCGGACTAATTTGCTGTGCCTGTGGGCTTGATAAAAGAAGCAGCTGCTGGTAAGGGCTCGCTCAGATGCATGTAGATGAGGCTGTGGACTGCCAGAAGGAGCCAAGCAGATTTTTTTCCTTCCTTGCTGCGTTTCTTCAGGAATCCCTACCTCTGGCTCCCGTGAAGTTGCATTGATCAGGTAAACTATTTTAGTTCTTCCCTGCCTTTCGTGCTCGCTGGCCAGCGTGCCAGCCCGCGGGATGGAGAGTGGAATGGACGGGCTGTGCTGCAGGGGTGGCAGGAACAGCTCCCTTTAGAGCAGACACACATTTTCGCTGCTCCCTGCAAGCTGGCAGTCGTGAGGCTTTGAAAATTGTGCAGCCATGTTACACAGCCACAATTATTTCCCTTCCTCCCCCTCTCCTCCCCATTTAATTTTGCTGTGATCTAAATAAGGCTAAGTCTGGTATTTCTCGTTTGCATCTGTCGATGCACCAGCCAGCCATGTTTTTCATATGATTATGTGCTGTGCGGATCTTGCTGGGAATGCAAAGATGTTCACTGTCCTTTTGGTGTCAAGCCCTTTTATGTCTTCTCCTGGGGAAAAAAAAAATCGGAAAATATCTGTAGCATGCTGCATGGATTTTTGTGAGCGCTGGGGACGCAGGCTAGAGGACTTGTTTGGAAGCAGGGAGGAGATGAGAGCTGAAGGCTCCCCACATCCCCTCATCCACCAAATTTGATCACCATTAATAAATTAGGTGTTGCTCCATATTATCCCCCCCCTCCCTCCTCCCCTCTTGGTCCCTACCCTCTCCCATATTTTCCTCTGTTTTTAAGTGTTGATTGAATAAAGCTATGGCTCAGCTGGAGAAAATGAAGAAGAAAAAAGGATGAAAAGGATGGCCTTTTGTGTGGAGATCTTTTGTGCGGCTCACCCACCCCCCTACAGCTTCCCGGGGTAGTACCAGCAGCCTTTAGTTTAACTGGCTGCTGCCTGCAAAACAGCCTTGCAGAATTTGGGGAGGGGGTGGGGGGACGGGAGCTCGGATGTGTCTGCTTGCAGCGTGAGAGAGATGTTAAATGGGATTGAGAATCTGCAGACTGGAAAATGCTGCACAATTTAACGGGAAGGGTATTACCTGCAGGGATTAACCCTATTTACTGACAATCTCTTCTCTTTCTGCTTCTTCACTTCACACTTGCTGTGTAATAGCTGCTGAGTTTCTGCAGCAAGAGCCTGGATGCTTTAGAGCACAGTAGTGATTTTACCTGACACATTTAAGAAATACCTGTAAATGCCTTAAAACCCGAGTGTTTCACTTCTCCTTGAAGGAAACTTTAGAAGGTGGTGGTGTCCCTCCCTGCAAAACGTGTTAATCAGCAGGTTGTACCTTCTGAACTCCTGCGAGTGAATTTAGAATTCACTCACTGTGAATATTTTGCCACTTTAAATGGTCCCATCCCAAACGTATCTTTGCACAATCCTTCCTGTAAGCATTGCCACTTTTGGGGTCAAGGATGGCTTGCTGTGTTGGAATTAATGACTCCTGTGATCTCTAAGGGAGGTGCTAGGTCTCTGAAAGAGCCCTGCCATCCCCCTTTGCATGAGAAAGTGCTGTTTTATCCCCAGAGATACGTATAGATGGACAGATATCCTGGCTAAATAGTGGGGGATTTTAAGCTAGTCCTTGCCCCTCCACTGAAGAGTGGAGTTTCTTTTTAATATTAGACCTCAATTCCAGACCTTGCTTTTTCACAGACCTGGGGGAGCACAGTACCTTGAGCTCACCCACTGGAGACCAGGGCACTCAGTACAGTGGTGCTTGTATTGCTCTGCTTTCCCTGGATCTCAGTGCCTCATCCATGCAAACTCATACCATATATACACCATATACTCAATATATAAATTCGGTTTCACAGCATCTTACAGACCAGTGGCTGTTGTCCCCCACAGTCAGAACTGAGCATGTTGCAAATTGCAATGTGCCAGTGGGACTGTTTGAGTTCACAGCTGCATCTAAGACCTGAGTTTCTCTATCTCATTGTGAAGACTGTAGTAAGGCTTGCAACTGGGTAGCTTTGGACATGCATCAGTCATCCCTGTGCAAAAATGGGGGTGTCATTGTGCAAATGTTTTCCAAAGTGGTTCCAGACCATTCCTGGAGGGATCTGAACCCTAACCCAGCAGCCTGAGCTTTGTTGTTCTCCCAGGATGTCGCTGCCTGATTAATCCCTTTTCTTGTGGGATATGGGCTGAGCAGAGATTGTCAATGTGAATTATGGAATGGATGAGCATGTCATCTGTTGCTTTTAGAGGTATGCACTATAAAATACTCATACAGGCAGTTTAAATAAGCTGAAACGCAACTGAAGGAATGATAACAGGAAAAATTGTGAAACTTCAAGTTGCCTATGGACTGTCTCACCAGAGGGGTATTCTTTGTGGGGATTCAGATGCCTCTTGCAGGATCAGCACATGAAAATGTATGTCTGACGCAGTTACCAGTAGGGTCAAAAAATTTCAACTAATAATTTAATCAACAACAGCAGCAACAATTTATCAGATAGAAAGTCCCTTTTAATTTTCTGATTTCTGGGTAAATTTCCAACCAAGATTTTTACCTGCTTTCTGTTTACCTTTGTTTTTCTCTGGGATGAAAGCAGGTGAACCTAGAAATTAAACAACGAGAGGTGAACTGTACATAGAATATTGCCAACTTAAAGTGTAAAATACAAAATCATTACTTGTTATTATATTATGATTATTTATTATTAAAAATTTAAAACCATCTCTTTTTTCCCCCCGTCATTTGCCTTGCAGGCATAATTAGGGCTAGGGACCAGATTTCAGACAGAGCAGTGATTTTCAACTTGACAGTGTCCCTTTTAAACTCTCATTGGTTTTCTCACCAGTGACTGGTGTCTGGATGGATACATGATTGGAAAGCCACAGTTTGCAATATGAGGTGCTGTTTTTCAGCTGTCCCTTCACAGTGTGTTTAAAATACCAGTCTTCATGTGTCTCCTGAGGTTCTGTATGATGGTGATATTACCATTTCCTTAAGTTTCATTGTAAAAAGGAAAGAAAAAGCTTTTCAAGATTTTTGGATAGTAATAAGTAAATAAAAAACAAACAAACCCTCCATGAAACTAAAAGAGTTTCACCCATGATGATGATCTGCTGTATAGGTTGTCACTCTGCTTAAATTCCACAGCAGAACTGTGACACCATCTGTTCCCTTTCACTGTGTGCAAAAAATGGTTTCCTTTCATTAGCATTAAGCTGCATAAAGAGACTGCAGATCTAGAAATATCCCAGTCTTTCCCTGACACATACCTTCTTACAACAGAGTTCATTACAAGCATCACTCGTATCCTTAAGAGAGAATGGGAGGTTTTGAATTATGTGCTATTAAAGGCCTTTGAATAGCAGGGAAATAAAATACAAGATCACCCCATCCATACATTGCAATGAAAGCAGAAAGCTTTCTGAGATGTGTTAAGATGACGTTGATTCAGAACAGCTGTCTTTACTATTGCATCCCCTGAAGGCAGTAGGGCTGCTGTCTGCCAGTGTTGGTGGTATCTGGGCTGCTTTGGGGCCTCTGGGATTGCCTGGGCGTGGGACAGGCCCTGCTGTGCCCGTCCTCAGGGACTGTAGGATTTTAAGTTACAGTCCTCTTTTCACTAAAAATTTAGATCAGGGACCTCTGCAAAGTCCTGGGAAGGTCCACAGTTGTAGATTTGTTCTTGAAGTTATGCATTTTGCTTTCATTGTCTCTTTTCATTGACCATGCTGTGTTTTGAGATTATTTTAATGCCAGTGCACTGAACTGTTGGTGATGACACAGAGATGTGTATTCAGCAGTGCCCTGTTGCAGGCCTGTCCTCTGCCCACTCTGTTAGGATGACTTGGTAAATAAATGCAAGGCGGGAGAAACCAACATCATTCTTCTCTGAAATGCTATCTATATGTAAATCTGTGGTGCCGTTTATTCCACTTTTAAAGTTGCAAAGCACTTTCAGTTCCTGTTTAGTGGTTGCTCCCTCTGAATTACATGAAGCAGTGAGAGAGGTCAGCCAATGCTGTCCTGCAGGAATGAAACCTCTTTTTGTTGTTGTTCCACGAAGCTGTTGCAAATAACATTGGAGATGCAGCAAACATAGAGCAAAACCAGCCACCAGAATTACACCGCATACCCAGTGGATCACAACATAAAATATTAATCAGGCACTGCAGATCTCAGTTGTCATCTCCTCATATGGAACAAGGCACAGAGCCCCACTCCACCCCTTCCTCCCAAAGGTCCCAGAATTAAAATATTTGTTAGCTGTGATTAATAAAGACACCTGACTGAGCCCTTGTTGACAGGAATAGTCTCTCAGCATTTTGGATCAGATTTAATGATCAGACTTTGGAGCTTGATAATCACAAGCCTACACTGGAGGGAGTACAGCATACTCGGTTTAAGCTTATGCCAGCTGGTGAAATTCAGTTCTCTGGGATTGTGTCATGACTTAAAAAGTGGTCCAGTTGTCTTTTAGCAGTTCCTATTTCCTCTAAACCCCATTAGTTCTTCTCAGTTCTCTTTTTCAGCAGTGAAAAGAGCAGTGTTGCTCAGGTGCATTTTGAAACTTCGGTTCTGGTGATATCTCTCAGTTCAAAACCACTACAGCTCTACCTTTCCAACCTGACAGGCTGTGGTGAATGAGTAGCCAAGATGTAGGAACTTTGTCATGCAGTCACAGGGAAAGGTTTCTAAAAGAAGGCTTCCTGCTCTTGGTTTTGGTGTTGTCTGAGCAGCTGGTGATTTCTTCTTTGCCCATCTAGTGAGAGCCTGATAGTTCCTAGTTGAAAGAGCAGGATGTCCTCAACATGCAGTATGGTTTGGCTGGTGAGTTTATTCCATATAAAGAGACACTTAGGTCTGTGGGATGCTGCTGTGCATGACCTGTGTGCTTACAGCTGGAGCTGGCCTGAGCTCTTCTCCACCAGAGACTTCTCTTCACCCAAGCAGCAATTTATATAAAATGTGTTAGAGCTGGATAAGTTAGAAATTTTTCTCCTGATGCAAAATAAAAGGTCTGATTTTTATTTTTCACATTAATTGGGCAGAATTTGAAAACAGCAGTATCATGATAATGGTAAAAGAGAAAGGGGTATTTGTGACTGGTTATACTGTGGAAGTCCTAGAGCAGCATGAATCCTGTGCAAAACAGTTCTGATTTGGCAAAATACTCCTCTGAATTGTTGCCTAAATCATGTTGCTTCAAGTCATGGTTCTTTAGATGGCCTCCAAAAATATGGAATCTGATTTGTGGCAGCAATTTGTGAGCCGGGGTATAAGGAACTGATTGGAGATGTAGACAGAGGAGGCAGCACTTAGTGGGACTCAAAATGCTGAGCTGCAGACTTTGCTCATCGCTACACAAAGTTACACCTGTGTCCACCCCCCTGCCCTGGTGCAGAATTCCCCATGAGGAGTCTGGAGTGCAGCTGAGCTTTGTGGCCAAGTCTGTGAGCAAACTGCATCCTGCCACAATAATGATGGGTGGGTACCCAGGGTCCAGTCCAGCCAGTGGGGGAAGAATGGTGCACAGCAGAAGGAGGATTGAGAAGGGGTAAAGCCATGATGCTGAAATGTGCTGAATATCCCTAGACTGTGCCCTGAAGAGAATCAGATCTTCCCCTCAGCAAGTGTGTGTGGTGTTGTGTCTTGCAGATGTATGGAAAATCTGTGTTAGAGCTGTGAGCAATTAACACATTTCCCGAGGACACATGGAGAGAAACTGAACTTGCATGTGATCTAACACGGTTCTGCCTTAATAATCTTGGCTACGCCTATGACTTAGAATTGTTTTACTGACACACAACTGTAGTTAAACTCTGGTGGTGTTCTGGTTGTGTGGAGAGGGTTCATCATGCCAGTGCAGGCTGCTTACTCCCCTGATTTGAGCAAGTTGCTGGGATGCTGTAAATCTTCCCCTTGCAGTGGATTCAGACTTTCATTCAAATTCAGACTGGCAGTTTTCACCTAGAAAAATGTACTTTGCCTTCTCTTTAAGGAGATGCCTTCAGGAAAAAAAAAAGGCAGTAGTAAATACAGTTAAATGAGAAACAGTTTTCTTTCCTACAAAATATTTTAAGGTATCTGGAGCAAGAGCATTTTATAAGTTCAAGACGTATTGCATTTTTTGTTGAAGAAAGATGAGACACAAATGAAAAATAACCCTTATTGCAGCCAAAACACATACTGGGGAGAACTGGCCTTTAATGAACTGCATTGGTGCTCTCACCATGTTCCTGGAACATGCAAAGCTCATCCAGTTTCTGCACTGCTCAGTGAAGACCAGGTGCATGCAGAAAGGAAAAGGATTGGGTTAACATCTGCATGAGAAGGGAAACAGCAGACAACAGGGATTCTTGGAGAAGAGGAGAGGGTGGAGATGAAAAGCAATAGATCAATAATTATGATCTGGGGAATGTATTTCAGATAGTGGGGCGTGGACAAGGAATAAAGATAGTGGGCTTTTTGGAGGAAGGCTCCCAATCTCCAGAGATTTGAGATCGATTTGAGATTAAAATTGTGTGATCTGAGCAGATCAGTGACTTTTCTCTGAAATTAGAGCTCCTGATAACTCTCTTGGATGCTGTGCATACACTAAGACCTCATTCAAAACACTTGAACATAAATTTTTGTACTGTGCTGGATCGGGGCCACCGCAATAAATAAAAATGTTAATGATTTTCCAGGCTCATACTTAAAATTCAGTGGTGGAAGTTTGCAAACGGATTGCGCAGATTGCCAAATTAGGTCCAATTACTCAAATTTAGATGAGCTTTGCATAAAACATACAAATGTGTTCAATGCAGTATTCTGCTTAGGTCTGTGATTTCGTTTCACCAGGCTTATATTTGCATGAGTTCATTAAAATTGGTTTCATTTCTTTTTTTTCCCCTAGCATCGCTTTGAAAAAAGTGGTATTTAAGCTGGGGAAAAATAGTAAAGAACAGGCTTGTAATTATAAAATGAAGCTAAACTGAAGTCATGCAGCACCGCTGTGGTTCATTCTGTCAAAGAGGGAACAGGAGAGCTCATTACTGAGCCCAGAGTTCAAACTGACCACTCTTTGTCAAAGGTTCCTGGTGTATCAGTCAATTAAATGCAACCTTCTACTGTATGGTTAGCCCATCTCTGAGAAAAACCAATTTCCACTTCATCAGGACTGCTCTTGGTTTGTATTCTAATTAATATTTATTCCTCTTATTAAAAATAAGAACTTGAACAGGGAAGTACTTCTCCTCTTCTGTTTGTTAATCCTTAAAAAAAAAAAAAAAGTCAAGTTGTCTCAGCCTGAACAAATGAGGAAATCTCCAGACAGACTAAAGGCTTTAATGAGCTTGTTACCTCTGTCTAAAGCCACGTGACCCTTTCAAAAAGGTGATGGTCTGGCATCTCCTGGAACATGGAGACATGTCTGCTTGTCTTTATTAATGGTTTTGTTTATTGCTGTATAAGGTATCCAAGTGTCAAAATAATATTTATGTTTGTTTAGAAGTACTCCAGTAAGTTACAGTTTGATATTTGGAAATGATTTTATTTAGTTCATGGTCCAGATGTGAAAAAACCACATTTAATTTGCATGCAAAATCACTTTTTAAAAAAGAACTGTAACGTAACTCAACATTCCCCCCATATGTGTATCTGTATTGGCATAAGAATGAATTATCCATGCTGTGATTCTGAACACTTTTAAATAGCACTTTAAACAATAATCTCCAACAGTCTCAAAGAAGCCCTAATGTTTAATAAATTGGTAATGAGCTGCTTAAAAAGTGTATTATGGTCTCCTAACAGCAACTTTGCAATCAAGATTGCAAACTGATTTTTTTACTGCAAGGAGGCTCCGACTTTCTGCTCTTTCCCAGCCTCCTCCAGAGCATGGGTTTCAACCTGAAATTCCTTGTGTGTGATGGGAAGGAGTTGTTCCACCTCTCCCAGTTCCCCATCAGCCAAGGGTGATTGCACAAGGTGTTTGTTCTCATTCTCCCATGTCCTCAATATATAGTGATTTTGCTTTTGAGAAACCATTCTGGCTCTTGGACAAAATGGAGCATGTCAGAAATTATTTTGTATAGGAAAAAATACTGATGTTTCGTTGACTGCCATGACAGTTACACAGGTATTTTTAGAACAGTGGAGTTGTTTGCAGGCTGTAAAAATTCGCGAGACAGTCCTCTCTGACCTCAGTAAGCCATGTAAACCTTAGTTACTTCTTGGGTGTGGTAACTTAAATACCTTTCTGTAGTGAAAAAAATTAGCCGTGAAAATAGAATCTGATCTCTGGAGAGTCCAGAGTGTCCTATTTCCCCACTGCTTCCCAGCACAGCACTCTTAAAAAGCTATATATGCTGGATCTGACTTTGTTAGTGCAGCCCCTTTCAGCGTAGGTGCTCGTGGGCCATGTGCTTCTCTCGACTGGAAATGGGAACAGTAGCTCCATTATTTCTGGAATTATTCCTGGTGAATGCTAACATTGCAGCCACTTCCTCTGAGTGCCGCGGTGGTGTCAGTGTGAGCTTTTGCATGTGGAGATGTGAGTTTGTATGGAATGCAGTTATAGGTTTTGTTTCCACGTTGTCACAACTGAACCAGGCAGGGCAGCCTGGGCAGAAACGTCTGGCGCAAGTGGCACTCAGTGGCTTCCTCCACGAAGCTTATTCATTTCATTTGTTTCCCTGCTGTATTTCAGAATAAAACACGTAGGAAATACAGACCTCCGAGTGATAATTGTGTGAAGTTTTGAGGCTGCCCTCAGTGACTGAACTGTGAAGCACAGGGCTGTAAATAAGGGCTGCAGTTACCCTTGGACTGCAGTCCATAATGAATGTTTCATCATTTTCACTCCGTTTGTCACTTGTGGCAAGACACTGTATCAGTCTGAGTTGCCTCATCTAAAAAATTATATTGGTAGTTTTTACGTGCCTCCCAGAATTGCAGTGAGACTTCATGGGGCAGGCAGTGTGCACTGCCTGCCAGCAGCCCCATTCCTTGGGACAGCCCAGCTCCGTGACCATGCGGAGCCCGACTTCACTGGAACTCAGCAGTGATGATGCATTTGTGCTCAGTGGGAGCCAAGGTATTTGACACCTCTGAAAAATGAGGCTTATATCTAAAGCCTGTTCAAGCACTCTATAAAAATGAAGTCTTTAGTCTTTCCCATATAAAACAAGACACCAAACTGAGGCAGAGGAGGGAAAGCCAAGCAGACAGGCAGCTGCAAAACTCTGAAGAGTTCCTGTATCCAGACTGAGCTTGCTCTGCCAGGATGATGCCCTGCTAGAGAAGCAGGAAGGACAGTAAAGGTACGAACACTGCTGGCTACCAGTGGAAAACAAAGAAAACAGTCACTAAATAGAACATTTAATCTGGACTCTTCTAGTCAGAGGCTTCTCTTTGCCTTTGGAGGTCAGAAGGGGCTCCCATCTGCAGCTTGTCTAGCCAAAGGTAATGTGACAGAGGGCAATGTGACTTCCAAACCATGTTTTGTGGTGCATGGAGATATGGGGGAAGTTATGGTCCAGACAGGATGGTATCTCCTGGGTATTACCTCTTTCCCAGGGAAATAGAGGATGTCTCAGCTGCAGGGACTGGTTTGCTACATGTGTCTCCTTAACTTGTGTCCTGATGTTTTAAGCTATTCTTCCAAGAGAAGGCTCAATTTAAAATGATGTGAATATATTAACTCAGGAATCTCCTCTTGTGTCTTTCACCTTGAGATTTAGTAAGCATTACCTAAATTGGGATTGGATTGGCATGACTTGAAATCTTTCTCCATCTTCCTGTTTAAGTGAGAACCATGAGAGCCATCTGTATTTCCTCCAAATTTAAGCAGAAGTAATGCTACCACTCCCTGTGTTTCCACAGACAGAGAAATGGGCCATCAACGTTGTGCACTTGGGCACATTAGAGGTTGGCCTAATTCAATTCAATTTAGGAGATAAAATACTATGAATGCTCTTAGGTTTGTTGAGAAATGAGTTAAGCGTTTACGTAAAAAGTCAATCTGTGAAGATCTTAGAGTGTGGCGTAATGGACAAAGCACAGGAGTTAAGTTATGTAGGTGGTGGTTGCAGATACATGTTTCTGACCTTCTGTAACCTTGGGAACTTTTCTTTTTCTGTAAAATAGGAATAACAATACATCCCTGCTTTAGTAAAGTGCCTTTAAGTGACCTGATGAAGTGCTACATACAATCAGCCCGGGATAAGAGCCTTTATCTGCTGTGTTAGTTATTCCTATTCTAAGATTGGCTGCTGGAGGAATAAATAGAACCTGTTCCTCTGTATTAAGTGAGTGCTCGAGTTCATGTCTGTTCTATATTTAAACATGCAGTTATATATTTTAAGGCATACTTCTTTACAAGTTTTGTTATTAAGCACATGTGCTTTTCATAGTGTCATCGGGACCATAAAGTTTAAATGCTAAATGCAGAAAGGGGAGAACAAGAAAACATTTTAACCTGCATGTTATTAGAAATCCATTTCAGATGATCCCTGTGGAAATGTTACTGATAGTTTTGTTTCTGAAGGCAGATAGTCACTGGTCACAATTTTCTCCAGAAAGGAAATAATATGAACTGTGCAAAGCCTAATGAAGGGGAAGTGGCTGATTTATTGTGAACAGTTATAGCTTTCTGATGTTGCCTTGTTTTTATGTTAATCTTGTGTGGACTGTGTGTTGGGAGTAATTGAGAAACATGGAGGATTGAGTAGCTTTTGTAGTCCATAAATTATTGTCTAGTGAATGTAGGTTATAGCCTTGATCAACATCCACACCAGTTTCCTTTATAACTTTTCTGAAGTTTTAGCCACTTTAATGTATCAAATTTTGATACATAATGGAGTTCAGAATAGAGTTATGTCCTATACAAGATCTCTTCAAGGAGGGCTTCTCCATCTATGCGAGAAGAGAAGAGAGGAGGAAGTGAAACATTGAAGAAAATCCAGCCTATGTAGAGTGGAAATTCTCTCATTTGAATTCTGAGCATATGTTTCTTTAGTTATAGCACAGATACAATGGCAACACCACTGCTGTATTTCCTGCTATTGCAGAAACTGGGAATGCCACGTAAGACCTTCCATGCTGGGAAGGATCAAAAGTCCCCCCCAGGTTTTTGGCTCATGCTTTGGTTATTAAATGCCTTTTGAAGAGAACATATGTGGAAGAAGTAAGAGCAGAGGACAAGATGCCAAGGTTTCTGCTGCAGTGCCCGACTGCCACTGAATTTCAGGAGCAGCTGGGTGCAGTGGGAGGTGAGCACCTTTGGGCATCCTTTGAGAAGGCTTCCAAAGCCCTGCTTAAAACTGCCTTTGCTGCAGGATTATCACAAAACCCTTTTATTTTCTTCTTTCTTTCTTACATGGGGAAATGACCAGTGAATTTTGCTTGACCCATAGGTTGTCTTTCCATATTGACTCCTGCTTAGAAAGAAGCACCATGCAGCTCCTAAATAGATATTTTATAAGGGTTCTGCTGCAGACTTTTTGGGGGGAGCACAGCATGTACCAAGCTTAAACCTCTGCTGGCAACATGTCTTGATTAACAGGAATTAACACATAAAAAAGGGACTTTAAAGGTGCATTATGTAAATCAATCCTAGGTTTCAGAGAAGAGTGGTCTTTCTGTATTAAATATGCTTTTGTAGAGTAAAATATGTGTTTGTGTGTGACTTGTATAGCCAGTGTGTGGTTGTGACAACTGAGATATACTTATTGTGTATATTTGAACTTACCATCTCAGATGGAGTTTGAACTTGTGACATCTTCTGCTTAAGAATGAAAAAAAAAAAAATCCATCTATGGCAAAAGCAAGTTCTTCTTTTCTGCTTTCTACTCAGAAATTAATCTTCCACATGACATATTTCTAATGTCACACAGGTAGCTGGGAAATCCTCCTTCCTTATAAAATTCAATGTGTCAGAGCTGAGGATGGGATGGGAGTGGATTTATGCTGCACCAAGCACAGCTTTTCTAGATGCAAAGATGCAGGGTGTTTAAAAAGGTTTTCTAAAGAGCTTGAGAAACAAGAACTGTATATTAGTGAAACATGGAAATTTTTACCTACCCTATGAGAGGCCCACCCTAGAATTGAGAGAGGGCTGTGCAATCAGACTTGAAAGCTGTCACACTTAAAAGCTCTTCTTTTTTTTTTTTTTAGTGTTTTAACTGTTTCCTGCCAAGTTCCTATATCAATGCAAAATCATGTTCTGTTGCAGTGCATGTATTTTTATTAAACCAGATCTTTCTAATTTTTCTGTGCACCATTATAGAGGAATGAAAATCTGCAGAGGGCTTCAGTAGACCACTGCTGGGAATGGCCTCTGTATCTCCAGATGGGCTGTGGTGAATAAGGATTATTTGTGTTTGTAACAGCTGATGAGTTCCATCCATGTTGGTTCTAGTATGGCTTAAACTTAAAGCTAAAGAAGACAGCTTGTGCATATTGGACAGCAGATTTAAAGGTCTCATGCTGTTTTTCAGTCTTGGTATAGAGTGGAGTAGCCTGAGGGCAACTTAATCATGGCCCAAAGCTGTGCTGGGTGTGTAGACTCAGCATGAAATCAATATACAAGATTACGAACAAGATATGATGCAAACTGATGTATGCAGGAAGGGACTCTCTGAAACAACCACTTGGACAGTAGCTGGTGGTCCTGGCACCCTGGCAAGCCAGTGGCTACCAGGAGGATCAAAGAACTGGGCAAGGAATGTGTAGCACCCGTGGCTGCTCACACCACTGCATGTCAGTGGAACAAACACTGCTGTTGGCAGATGGATGGAATTAAGTTGTTAGTGGATATTCTCTAGAATGAAATAGCAATATCTGAGAGAGAAAGGCATATATTGACTTAATAAGGTCCCGTATTAACCCATAATAGTGTTTAATGGTTTCTCTGTTTTGGAAACAGGAGTTAAAAGATTCCACTTTGATTTTCTCAGGATCACTTGGGCTTCCAGTCAGCGGCCACAAGTGTTTTATAGACTCAGAAGAAATGAAAGCAAAGGTAGAAAGAGATTCTGTGCCATAGCTCTACTTTTTTGTTCCTTCTATTTGAGGGAGATCAGGATTTCCTCCACCTTTCACCCTTGGCACTCTTGCATGTTATTTTTAATTGCAAAGCAACATGGTGCTTTTTCCTCAGCTGGAAGAGTTGGCACATAATTCTTTTGTGCAACTGAGGCAATAAACTGCTGTATTATTCATACAAGGTAATAAACAATAGCAGAACTGTTGCTTTTACCGCTCAGGTTTCTACTAAAATAGCCCAACTTCCTGAAGGCCTTAGAAGTGGGATATTGAGACTGGATTTTAGTCTGTGTCTTTCCTATTGTCTTCTGGCTGACCTTGTACCATTTGAGAAATCTCATTTGCAGTGTAATTCCTAAAATGTGGTCTTATTTGGAAGCAGGACTGTAAACAAGCTTTGTGTCTCATGTGCCTGGTAAAGTATCATTTAGGTGTGGAGAAAAGAACAGTCACTTTGCTGTGCTTGCATCCTGGGCCATATGGCTTTTTGTGAGATGTTGCTTAGATGCAAGCTACCTTTCTTCTCCAGCAAGATTAAAAGGAAAACCGAGCCAGGATTACCCTTTGGGAATGGTTAGAGATAGGATGTGAGAAACCCTTCAAAATTCCTCTTCTCAACGTTGCTTATTTTGCTAACAGTACAAAGCATCGTGCACACACACCACAGCAGATAAAGGGAATTTAGAAATCAGAGACCCAAACCAGTTTTTTAAAGTCGTGGGTTTTGATCTTTCGAGATTGACACTGCTTTTCTTTCCCTATCCATGCTTGTAAACACCAGTCTTGGAAAGCACAGCAGGAACAAGGATTTCAGAGACCCCATGTAAAAGCTGTAGTCTGGTGGGGGAAGGTGTTGCATTTTTTTTTTTCTCTTTCTACTGAGGGATGGGAGACCCATGTAAAATCTTTGTCAGGAAGATGTTACAGTTAGAAGCAGACAGTCAGTTGAGCTGCAGAAAGGGAGCATTTGAATGTATTTAACCCAGTGTGAAGGCAAGGTGAAATGAGTTTTCCTCCTTTATTTCACCATATTTAGTTGCACAGTTGGGCTAAGGAGGACTCTGCAGTGAGGTGCTGCAGCACAGCTGGGCTACAGTCAGTGCTAAATGATGGTAGCTGGATTTAAGCACTTTAAAATCTCAGGAAAATGCACATTTTGTTGTTTCCTTTAATTTTTTAAAGCAACAAGGGTCACTTGCTGGAATTTAAGTACACTTAAGACAAAACAAATTCCAGGACAGAGCAATGGTAACAGTTTGTGATGTTGGTGGCAATATTGCTGTTCAGGGCACAAAGCAGGAGTGCCTGGAAAGCAGAAACCTGCAACATTTACAGTGGAGAAGGCTGTAGCTTTTCCTGATGGAACACGGTGCCCATCAACTAAACAGCTGTTCTGCTCTGCAAAGGACACTGCCAAGGTTGTTAGTGTCTATAAAATGAGTGTCTTGCTGATGATCTTCTGTGAAGTATTTAATTTCTAGGTGAAGGAAGAAGGAGTGAATAAATTACTTTATCCCTTGTCATAGCTCTTCTTTATGAAGTGCAGTCATTGTACTCCCAGCTTGGGATTGGCTTCTATGTTGTTTAATTACAAAATTAAAATATTATAATGATTAAACTTTGCTCAGGAGTAATAGCAATCTCAAATGTTTAACAACAAAAAAAAAAGAAAAAAAAAAGAAAAAAAAAGAAAAAAGCCCATCCACTAAATTTTAATGTGGGTCATGTACATACTAAGTGTATTACAATGTGTTAAAAAACAAGGTCACTTCAGTATTTCAATATTTTAAGGTGGTTCTGCAGATTTCTGCAGTCTGGTGTGCTACTGCAATGGGCTAGTGTTGCTATCATGAGGGAGAGAAGATGCCAGAGCTTCATGGAAAACTGTTAAATTCTCCAAGGACTGGCTGCCAGAGTAGAATGGGCTTTGGGAAGATTTGCTTATAAGAGAAGCCTACATGATACTTATCTCAATGAATTGGGCAGACAGAATTTTAACAGGTTTAACAAGAAGCGATCCTGAGCTGATTCTCAAGTGCTTTGGGTGTTTTTTTCACTGCCAAATTGGACTTTTGTTGTTTCACACTTAAAAAAACAATTTCCATTTTCATGAATATCACTCAAAATGTATGAGCTGCAAGCATAGAGTTGACTTCCTGAAATCAGGGAACAAGAATTGTGTATGCTTATGTGATTTTTTTCCATCAAAAACCAATGTTGGATAGATTCAAAATTTAGAATTCATAAGGAACTTCTTAATAAACAGATGCAACCCAGAGGAGAAGTTTTCTCCTTCCAAATTATGTCACTAGGATTTTTTTTAAATAAAATTTGACCTACATTTGCAGTCCCACTTAAAATAGCACACCTTGCAGGTGATTTCCATGTGGCTTTATTTCCTAGCAGATTATTGTGCTGATGGCAGAATTTCTTCTTTAATAATGCAACAAAAATGGTTACAAGCACTGGTAACTCAGCTGCCAAGCCAGAGCCAGGTTGATTCAGTTGATGAGAGACACCCTGAGATTAGAAGAGATGGCAGAAGGTGTTACATCTGTCTTAGATGTAAGAGGGAACTGTCCTGTGGTATATCATGAAAATGTAACGGGGAAGAACCTGATACATGGTCAGGGAGGTGGTGGAGAATGAGTCTGGTGAGTCTGAAGAAACCTGTCTGCTTTTGAAGGAGTGTGCAGAGACATAGAAGGGATAGAAGAGGGAGAGGAGGGATAGGATGAAGAAGCTGAGGCACTCAGGTGAAATAGAGGGGCTCAGAGTGATAAGAGCAGCAGGGAGGGATTGACACTACAATTCAGTGTCACCGAGACAGCTGGGCTGGTGACACTGGTTGTCACAGTGCTAAGGTAGCATTTATCTCATCTGACTGCAAATATCTGCATCTGAGCTAATGCTCTAGAAGCCCCTTAAAGCCAATGCAAATAAATTGATACTCCTGAAGTGCAGCTCAGCTGCTGGCAGCTGTTGGCCTGAGCAGTGTCCTGTTTGGAGCATGTTTGTGTCTGGCCATGGAGAGCACAGGGAGTCTGAAGCACTGGCTCAATTTGAGGTGTCTGCCTTGCCAACCCCAAAAGCTGGGTGAGATCAGTGCCACCTCCAGGACATGACCCAAGTCTCCCTGCAGCTAATGACAGGCTGGTTTTGGTGGGCATTAAGGGACAATAGACTTCACCTTTACCAGCAGCAGCAGGGAAGAGATTTAAATGGCAGCACAGCAGTAGAGGTTTCCAGCAGATAAGGCTGAGCTGCTCCTCGCACGACTGGCTGCTCTGAAAGCACAGTCTGTTGGTTGGGTGCCCACTGAGTGCTAATAAGATGGCTTGTGTTGCATTATTTCATGAGGTGGTGTCAAAGGCTACAGAAGATCTTGTTAGTAGCTGCGGGAGGACTATGATATATTCTGATTTTTGTTTTCCCTTCTCCCAAAAGAAAACGATAATTCAGTACTTTTCTCATGGGAACCAAGTGCTGGAATATACTCCCAGGGTCGTGAAATCCAGGGACCCTGTTCCCTCAGGCAAACACATAATATCATCCCTTTCATAAACTGATCAAATATTTGATCTCACAGAAACCCAGCAAACTACAGGTTATGCTGACAAAAATAAAACAAGCTTCTGTAGGGGAGAAAGAAGTGTGTCTCTGTGCCTTTCCCTAGCTCTTTTGTTTGTTGTTTTATGCATTGTGGTGCATAAACCCAGGGCTACACTAAAGTTGTAAATATAGGTTTTAAGAAAATATTTGGATTTGTTTAGTATTTGAAGATGTTTGTGCTGTCCATGGTAATTCTCACCTGTCTCCTTCTGGCTTTGAAACAGCAGTGTTTATAAATAGCTTTAAGATAATTGATGAAAGAGGTGATTTGTATGGAGAACAAAGTAGTGCTGAAACTTTGGCTGAGACCTATCCACACCTTTTGGTGCATGGGGAAATATAATATGAAAAGGGGAAAAGGTTTTTTATTGGTTTTTTTCCCTCCACTTCCATTTGCCTTTGTTCCTGCCCATGGAGGATGCCTGTAAAGCACAATTGCTCCTTTCCCTAGAAGATATTGGTCAAAAGTATAAATAACCTATATCAGATTGAGTGAAATAAGGCCCCAGAATTTATATTCCCCATTATTATAAATGATCTTTCCTTACTACCCTGGAGAGGCAGGTAGCTGGCTTCAAGGGTACAGCCTTGCAAGAAGGTTGGAGTGCAGGTCCCTGGCTAATAAAGCTGGATGGTTAAAAACACACCTAAATTGAGAAATGGGTATAAAGATCTACTGAATGTTTAGAGTTGATCACATATTTTTTCTATGTGGGTTTTTGGTGGGTTTTTTTCTTTCTAACTGTAAAACAACTGAGCAGTTGCTCATAAAGTAATGAAGAGAAGAACTCGTTACTTACAAGGAAATTTAGTCCTCTATCGATTTTGTATATTTGAGGTTAGTTACTGTAACTAACCTTTGCAGAGAACTGCAGACCTCTTCCAAGCTGGGAAAAAAATCTCTTGGACCCAGAAGCCACCGAACTTTCCCAACACCAGAATTAGAAAGAGTTGGGGCCGAGGGGCGATGCTGCCCATTCCAGGAGGGACGAGGGGCGGGCGGCGGCCGCGCTTTGCGGTCTCACCTTCCCACCCCCCACCGCCTCCCAAATCCTTTTCCAGGCAGAAGTCCTTCCAGGCACCGAGTCTGCGTTGCCTATGAAGGTTCTTCTCGGCACCGTTTGGTGCCGGCAGCCGCTGGTTGACAGAAGCTGATGATTGATGTCAAGGCTGGGAGCAAACAGCTGCTGATTTGATTATTACTGTTTCATCTCCTAACCTTTTGCAGCATCATGGGAATATTTGTTCACCTAGTCACGCTTTAATGGCATTTGGTGCAGTGCTTCCCCGGGAACAATGAAGGAATGGTGTTGTACAGAGGTAGTTGAGAAATTCCCCTTCTCATTCTTTGTGTTTATTTACAGATACAGGGAGAGAAGAAGATCTTGTTGTAGGGGGGAATGGAAAACTCGGCTATTTGACTGGGAGCAGTTACAGACATAGATGTGCAATATGTTAATAAAGTAATTGTGCTATGTTGCTATAAAGAGGATGGCTTCATTATAAAATTCTTGGTTTAATACTGTCATTACAGCAGATGTATAGCATATGAACTAATTTGCATGCAGATAAGGAGGCTCTGACAGCTTGGTGGCATAATTACTGCATAGCATACAGCTCACTAGTGCTGGGAGCTGAAGCTGTTACTGGAGGGGTGCTCATGGGACTAATTACATTGGCTTTGTTAAATTTAAAATAGTGTATAGCCAGGAAAGAGACCCTTCTCCTGTGTTCTGTGGTGTTGTGCACAATAAGTTACAGAAGCCTTGAACTGCTGCAGCCATTTTAAGCCATGCAAATGCCTGGATCTCAGCACCTCCCAGTGTAGTGGAGTCATAGATTTTGATTTAACCAGGGAGCCTGTATCAGCTTTCAAACAAAAGGTTTGAAAGCTCTGATATTTCTGCATGTTAAACCTCCAGTTAGGTCTTTTGGATAAGTGAACAAAACTATAGCGTAACTTTTGTTTGGGATCTGATGAAAGTGGATGCTGAATGGGTGAGTTCAGACCGGTGAATGAATTCTCTCCCCTCTCCCTGCTGTGCCTGTTGCCTTGCTTCATCATATCCGTGTCTTTGTGATTTGTCTCCACTTAATTTCAAGCATATTTCTGCTTCCTTTTTTGCCTTTGCTTTGACTGTGTGTGCAGTTTTTAAAGAACTTATTATTGAGGTTCCTTTATGGATTTCAAAATGTTAAATTCATTACTAGGCCATTATAAACTGAAGGCATTTTATTTTCCCAGGGAAATCAAGACAGTGCCACAGGAAAATATTTCCTCCCCTCACTACTGTCAGATTAGCTTGCAGAGGAGGGAGGAATTTGTGAATGCACAGTTGACTTTGATTACGTAAGCTGGAAACTGGCGAACAATATGGGTTTGTTTCAATTCCACTTACTTTAAAAAGAAATATAAATTAAACTGGAAGTGCCTTAGGGCATCAGGCAAACAGGGAAGCCAACCAGAAAGTGTGTGTTCCTCCCTGGCCTCTCCTGTGGGGGCAGTAGGTGATGCCAGGTAGCTGGGTGGATGGAGGGAAGGAGGTGGGGGCTGGTTTATACCCAGGGACGGGGCCTCCAGGGGCTCTCTGCTGCCAGGAAGGGAAGAGGCTGCACAGCTGGTGTGTGAGGGCACTGCAGTTTCTGGCTGGGATCTTGCTGGGAATGGCCAAGGGGAGCACCCTTTCCCCGCCCTGTTGGTGACAAGGCAGCGAGGGGCTGGGTGATGCTTGAACAGGTCCTGTGAACAACCTTCTTCACTCACCTCCTGGGAGGTTTTACCCTGATCCCATATCCTTACCTGCTGCCAGCCTCAGGATAGGGCTGGATGTGGAGCCCTGCTCCTAGAAAGCAGCTGTCAACATCCAGGGACCGCTGAGCAACTTAACTCTGTCCCGTGCAATGGGTAAGGACATTGTGCTCTACTGCCTTAATGCATTCCCTCCTTCAAAGTAAATGTTGCAAACCCCTGTGTATCTGTTTCCATAATACTCCATGCTAAACAAATATTAACTTACACCTTTTTTCCTTTTATGCTAAATATTTACCCGGGTATTTTATTTTGCAAAATTCAAGCTCATCCTTGTATGATCTGCTTGTGTTTTGTTAATCTGGGAATATTAATAGCCTGCTGGCATTACTGCTAATTTGGAGTTTATGCTGTGGAGTGAGTATAGTAACGAATTTTGGAATGGTTTGTTAATCTTATCAACGTTCATTATGTATTTATTAATAGTAATTTTAGAGCCAGTCACAGAGTTGCACTTGTAACTTTTTGTATCAATCAAGCAAGCCTTTTTTTAGAAGATAATTTAATAGGAAATTTAGTATGTAAATGTGCAAAAAATGAGATGTGGTGGGAGAAATGGTACAAGAAAACACTGGACCTAATGAGTAGTTTTCACCAAAAGTCTTGTCTTGTCTCATCTTCTCTTCCCCCTCCCCCTCTCAAAGAAAAGTAAAAACAGGAGGAAGGAGGGGAAGAAAAGTTACTCTTTAAAAAGGAAGCTACTCCTTGGAACAGTTCTCTTTAGGCATTTTTTCATATAATATCAGAGATTTCAAGGCAAATTTTGTGGGTTATTCAGACAGCTTTATTGTAGTATCACATACATGTTGAGATTTTTTTTTCTATGTGCCTTTATTTTTGGTGCTGAACTTGAGGTACTTCAAAGGGTTTTGATTTTTCAAAGGTCAGAACAGAGCACAGTTCTTTGGAAAGTCAGGGCTCTGTGCTCTCTTGACTGGATCTCAGTCGTGTAATCAAACCTTTCCCAGCCATCAGTGCTGCTCATTCCTCCAGGAGACATCAGGACGTCCTCTTAGCACAAGTCCTGAATGAGTCCTTTAGGTTTCTTGCAATCACATGAACAATGAAAGGAATAAGAGCATCTCTAAGGATTCATGATTTGACTTTGTTGTTGTTTCCTTACAAACTCTGCTCCTCCGTTTATGCTCTTTAGGCCTGCTGTTACCACTCAGGAAACAGATTATCCAGCACTTCTCCATCTTCCAGCCCAATCAGAGATTCCTCCTGAATCAGCAGCGCTTATTATTTCCAACTGTACATAATTATGGTGGAGAGGTTGCACCGCCATAACTGGATAATGTCAGCATTTCTATTACAGCCCCATACTTTTAGTATCCTGAAATGGGGATATAAAATCTCACTTTAGCTTTATAGTCCTTCCAGTGGTGAGATATAAGTGTGTGCAATCAGCCTTTAAGCAGTTAAAGAAACCCATAAAAAAATTCCTCTTTGGGATGTCAGCTGTGTAAAAGCTTGTTACTAACTGGGGTTTAATGCTGTTTTGCAAAACTACTAAGGACCTGAAGTTAGTGAACGGCTGTGAAAATATGAATAATGCACAAACACAGAATGATTTGCAGGTTGGTGCAACAAAGAAAAAAAATAAAATATGTGGGTTCCAGTTTTAGCAAGTCTGCCAAAATGTTGTGAATATTTACTAAGGGTGAGGAATGACTCCTGCAGAGCTGTTCTACTCTAGGAAACATTTGAGTATACATATTTAACAATCTAATAATACAGCTGTATAGAAAATTTTATATGTATTTAATCAGTTATGAAAATGGTACTTGACATGTGAAAGGTCAACTTTTCGCAGTTGCTTTTCTTTAAGTTTTTAGTGGCATTTTTAACCCTTTTTCTCACTGCAGTCTGCCCTCTTCCTCCTGTTACCACCAGCCCCGTTTGCAACATCATGAATTAAGGGCAGGAGGTTGGTGTTAACTGAGGCCCCTGGAGCCTCTGCAGTATGAACCAGCATCGTGTTCTTTAAAATGTTCATTCAATGTGGTCTTTGTCAAACAGGAGAAGAGGGTGAGACTTAATCTCTGTTTAAGAACTCAGATAAGAGTTCTGCCTCATGCTCTGTTGCTTATCATATTCATGCCAGCAGAAACCAGTGATGATTGCAGTGTTCTGAGTTCTAATACACTTCTAATTATAGCATACAGTGGTGAAAACTCCAGAGGTGATAATGAAGCCCAGACCAATGTGTCACCAGAGCTTTGAAAGGGTAATGCATTCTTGTTGTGCACTACTGGTCCTTATTTGTATTTTTGTGGGCACCTAGACTGGTGCAATCGTGTCTTGCTTCCTTTCACTGTGCCAAGAGATGAAACATGCAGAGCAGTGGAGATGTTTAATTTTATCAAGGTAATTTAGTATTAGCTATTTGTCTCCCCTTTTGGAGATGCACAAGGAGAGAGGCAAGGACAGGAAGCTGTTCATACAAGACTTTCATAAACTTGTTGCCTGGAAAGTGTTGACAGGTCTTTAGTGCTTTGATGTCTGGTGACAAACTCTTTCCACTTCTGAGCTTGGGCTGTAGGAAATGAGTGATCCCTGTAAAACAGGCTGATGTATATTGCACAAAATCAGGATGTGGAGCATGTGGAGGTGCACATAGTAAGGGAGGGACTGTGTTGAAGATGAATTAGAAACTCATCTGAGGAGGCTCTTGGTGAATGATGAAGGCTCTTTTTTTTCCCCCTAGAAGTGATGAGCACGACCCTGGTGCTCTCTTATGCTTTCCTAATTGAAGTGGGAACCCATCAGGCAAACCTTCACACATTTTGCTCTTTAATCTTAGCATGGGAAGCAAGCTGTCTCTCAGAGAGGGAGGTGACCAACTTTGCCCTTTCTTCAGGGAGAGAAAAAAATAACCTTACAGGCTTTAATCACTAGGGACACCTTCGTGTCTGGATGACCTGACAAGTTAGTTCTGCTTCTTATTGCAGATAAATCAGTGCAGTCTGTGTGAGAGATTTTGCCTTCCATTTGCCTTGCTGGTCACGAGGTGTCTTGAAGCAGATTGTGAGGGTACAGGAACTGGCATCTGGCCACTGCTTAGTGGACAAAGTAGGCAGAAGTGGCATTATAATTCAATGTGGGAGGGGTGTCCCCACCTGGAGTTCTCGTACCTCTTTGGCAAGAAGGTTGAGAGCCCATCCTAAGGTCCAGGTTACTGATTTGAAAGATTAGAGTCGCTTGACTCTTATGGATCTGTGGACCAAGGGTGTGTTTCTGCCAGGAACACCTGTATTGATGCAATTTCAGTCTCCAGGAGAAACTCACACAGGTTGTCCCTGCCCTTTGCCCTGGGATAGAAGAAGCTGAGGAAGGGGGAAATCTAATTTAGCAGAGCTTGAACTGCTAACATTCTCCAAAAATTTCATTATGTGTTGGGGGCAAATCTGACATAACTGAAGTTATACAAAAAGCAGGCATTTTTTCCTTCTGATCTTACCTATTTTGGTTGAAGAGAGGGACAGAAACCCTGTGTTTGTGAGGGAGGGGGGAATTCCTTCATCTGGCATAAAGAAGAAAAAAACAAACAAAAACCCCTGAAGAAACAACCAAAAAAAAATCACCACAGTTTCCTGATGTGCTAAGCTGGAAAGTTGCAGCTCTGTACAAAGCTGAGAGCTGAAGAATATGGGCCTTTTGGTCTATCCATCTCTTTTTGTCTCTCTAAACATATTCTTTCAGTGGTGTGTTACCAGCTTGTAGCTGCCTGGACCATGATCATCATACACAGCTGTTTCCAAGGTTATACAGAATATCATTTAAAATTAGTTGGTATTGTTGAAGTCCAAATGCAGCTACTGAGGGCTGCCAGGCTGTGCTGCCTGAAGGGATGTGTGAGGATGAGCCAGCAGTGGGAGGTGGGGATGTGCAAGCAGGACTGGGAGGGCAAAGGGCACTTGGAGGTGAGGAGGGGGTGGGAGCTGGCTGAGCACGTGGCATCGTGCATATCTGTGTGGAAACTCAACACCTCACAAACTTTTAAACCTTTAATCTGCAATGTGAATTTACATAAGCCTGCATGTGGAGGTGAGTGTGTGGCTCTGTCTATGCTGGGAAGTGTTGATCACAGGTGTCTAAAGGTCCTTGGCTGGATTTGGAGTTGAGTGTTGCTCATAATCCAGTTGCACAATCTCTTGCCCTTGGCAAGCTGCAACACCTGCCCTGATGGAACCATAAATACTTGGCTGCTGAGCTCTGTCCTCAAGTGACTGCACTGTAGATGTGCACTTCGTAAAAAAACTCATTTGAAAGAGGCCTGATCTGAACAGATGAATGAGTTGGCTTGGATACTTAAAAAAAATAATGAATTCTATTCTACTAGCACACTTCACTAGAACTCTGACATAATTTAGAACAAGTCTGTCCTCCTGAAAATTCTACTGCATGATTACAGTGTTGCCAGCTCTTGTGATTTGCAGACCTCGGAGGAGACCTTGAAGGAGGTCGTTTAGATCATTCTTATACCTGAAGGCGAGAGTGGCTTTGTCTAAGCACCATCCCTGTAAGATGTGATGGGGAGAGTTATTTTTCTGCCCTTCATAGTTTCAAAGAGACTGACCATTGGGACCACTTGTAGATGCCAGCAGGGACTCTCCACTGATGGTGCCTGGACACTACCTTTGGTGGACCTCCTATTTAGTAATAAAACTTGCCTTTTTCATTGTGGAGAGGGAGGAAGGTGTTGCCCTGAAAGTTATAAAATCAGTTACTCTGATGTATCTTGAACGTCACAGAATTATTTGCCAGTTATGCTCGATGCTTGGACTGCTGATGGTTACAGATGTGCCTGTGACTGCACTTAAAAGAAGTCACTTTCTCTCTGCAGTAACCTCACCTCCTGCTCTTCTCCAACCCCAGAGACAAAGTAGTTTGACAGTTTTGGTACTACCAAAGCAAGTAGCTTGGTTAGGACTATCCCTAGTGTCTACTAGTGCAGAGCCAGTCCTCTTCCAAACTTGAACTTTTGATGTTGAACTCTCTTAAAATCTATGTGTGTCCCATAATAAGGTAACACTTTGGAAAATCTAGTTTTTACCTAGATATTTAAATATCACCCAAGGAATCTGAAGTCCTTTGCATGGGAATGGTCTATGGGAAAATAAGATGACATTCAGTAAACAGGTCCCATCAGCAGTCTGTGAAGTTATTGGCCAGTGTCTGTAACAGAGAGCATGCAAAATAAACTGCTCATTTTCCTCTGGGCTACTATTAGGTCTGGGAAAAAGGACAGCAAGTGCTGTATGGCTGACAATAATCTGCTTTATAAATCCAATTATATAAATATTGTGACCATTGCTACATGACTAGCATGTGTACCAGTCTGGATTAATTAATTATTATTTGTAAATTCACACACTGTGGTAACCCATAGTCGTGTTTTCCAAAAAGATGAGCAGCGTAAACTAAAGATCATGAAACAGTATCTCAAATAGCCTGTAAATGACTTCAGTATTTGAGCTTTCATTGGTGTCTTCTCATGGAGACACATGTAACTCCTGCTGGTGCTAATGGGAATTGCTTGCAAACACTGAGTGGGGAATAAACCAGGAAATCACTTCCTTGTCTATGAGAGAGACTTTTTGGCTGTGACAAGCAAGAGTCACTGTCTGCTCTGAACCATTCCTGCTGGATGACACTGGTGCATGTGCCATGGGAAATACCAGCTTAGGTTTGTGCTAGCGAGAGCCTCTCATTAATCAAAGCAGGTTTCTTGAAGTTTGACTTTTAAAAAGTGCATAAGTTCATCCTTGTGCATTTATCTTTCATAAAAATTCCAAATCCAAGCTGTTGCTGATCGATGGTTGCATTAATTATGCACAGAAGGTTCAATTCTACTGGACTTGTTCCCTTTGAATGCTGCTTTACCCTGGGAGGAATTGACTTGTGTTGTGCAGGTTGGACAAATTCACCTCCAGTCTGAACTTCTGTCAGATCTCCAGGGAAGGTCAATTTTCTGTTATTTTCAATAATAAATGAGATTCCCATTGAGTAAAATGATCCAGGAAATCAGCTTCAGCTTTGTGGCCCCTGATGGAGGGCTGGGAAGAACCGATAGAGTTGGAGGAGAGATGTATCTGTCCAAGCTGCAGGTTTTGCAATTCTAACCTGGTAGAGTTGGCTCCAAACACAAGTATTAGTGACATTTTATATATTTTGAAGATTGTCTCAGAGCTATGATTTACAAATACACTTGTTTACAGTCTTATGTCAAGTAAAAATCTTATAGGTGAAAGACAACTACAACAATAAAGGAGAGGATGTTACTTGTGCAACAGACAAAATACTTTCTCACAGCTCACAGGAATGTCTTCCCCTGCCCATGTTTTTCTGCCAAATGGATGTTTGGAAGCGTTAATAATTGTATTTTTCCCTTCAACTCTGGAAGTAGCCTAATTTGGCTTAACAGTCAGAGAGGAAAAAAGAAATAATTAATGCGATTCATTCATCTAGAAAGTGTAAACCATAACTTAAACAAATGACAATAGTGGTAGGAAAAATACTATAGTGAATATATCAAACTTCAAATTTTCTGTTGAGGTATGAAGTGATCTGAAAGTGGCAGTTCATCAAAAAGATGTGTGTTTCCTTGTAATACTGTTTTATTGGCCCTTTTCAGTTATTAATCTCAGAATTGCTAAAAATATATAGGATAATGGATGCTTGCTGCACAGAGCTCTAATTTACTTTACTGCACAGTGACTGTGGGAAAGTGCTTTAGGTACTTTGGCTCTTTTGTATCGCCTCGAGAAAGAAACTTCCCCATGTGTTTTGCTCCAGAAGTCATCTGTTGTTTTTCAATGTATGCACATAAACAGCTCTCGCCGCTATGCCTAAATATTGAGTCAGCAGTTCCCTCTGATGAAGCCATCACCAAAGGCTGTCACGTTTATCTCAGCAGATCAGCATCACAGAGCACGTAATGCTATTAGCTCCAAAACGTTGTCTGCTAACCACAGAACTGTGGGACACGGGTGACCTTCTGCTCTTTTGCTTCCTAATCGGCTCTGAGCTTGGGCTGCCAGCTTGGCTGCTCTGTGCCTCCATAACCCATCTGAAAAATGGGTGCAGTTTCCTCTTCCCACCCTTCTGTGGAGGCGTTTTGAAGGCAAATGTACTGATAAATGGGAGCTGCTCAGATTTTTTGGTGGGTGTTGGGAGATTGGGTGTTTGTTTTATTTTAAGTATATAAAATGCCTCCCCTTAAATTGTGTCTCGTTCATTGGACTTTGGTCACCCTCATCCTGCAGTGGTAGAGGTAGCAGGGATTTCTCTCTGATTTTCTTTTGCCTTTCTGCAACATGTCCTTGGCAGGGTGAGAGAATGTTTCCTTAAAAAAATTATTCCAGTGTCACAAAACCAATCATTACTTGAATGTTTGAGCTTTACTGCTGTATTTCATTTATGACTTCATCTCAGTACACATCTGTATGTCATTGTACTGGCAATTTAGACTCCTAACATATTAATGAATGGCTAGTCTGATAATCAAGGCTCTGATTTGCAGTGTCTCATAGTTGTACTTGAAATCGAGTAAACCAGCTTTTTTGACTGCCATGCTGCTCTGCCCCTCGTTGTCATTTTCCTGAGAGCAGATGTGAAGAAAACCTGTGTTGCTCTTCACGTTCCAGTGTGGG
This sequence comes from Pachyramphus minor, assembly GCA_013397135.1. Lineage (NCBI taxonomy): Eukaryota > Metazoa > Chordata > Aves > Passeriformes > Tyrannidae > Pachyramphus > Pachyramphus minor. The sequence goes on from VYXB01004619.1 coordinate 609,003, forward strand.
CCTCTAGTGAAGTCTGTCTGTCCTGTGCTGGGATATGTGGTGGTAGGAGATGGAATCAACGTGCTGGGCAGTGGGGACCACCTTTAATCAGCACTGTCCTGAGTCTGAACCCCAGCTAAGACCAAAGACAAATTTTATTTTTTTTTTTTTTATTCACAAAACATTTATTGCCTCGAGGCTGTTACCCTGCAATAACCTGAGCATGTGTTTAGCACTAATCATGAAAATTGGTCTCGAAGCAATTGGGATACTTGTGTGCTTTGAGCTGAGCAGGTGATTTACTGTGAGTACCATTACCAGTTCTGTACCAGCATCTGCCTGGCAAAGTGGTTTCACCTGCATCACTTGTCTGAAGGACTCAACACAGCTGTCAGGGGATAAATGCTTCACACTTCGAAAATAGGTGCTGGAGTTTAGGTTTAAACTTTATTTTTTTTTTTAGTAAGGTCTTATCTACTGTGTGATATCCTTATCCTGGAGAAAAGCAGTTGTCTCGCTGATAATCACTCAACTATCCTCTAAGTCAAATAACATATAGGTACTTTGGAGAGAACCTCATCTCAGGGTTTTTCTAAATCCTGGATCCGATTGTGTGCTTCCAGGCATTCATTTGCCAGGAGTGTACTGATCTGGTAGCATGAGAAAGCAGATTTCTGGGGAAACTGTCTTCTCAACACCCCAAATAATAACATCCTCCACCAACCGTGTCTAAGCCGAGGAGGTAATTATGGTATTGAGGATTTCTTCCTTATCCTGTGGGTGATGCCGGCACAACTACAAGCTAAAACCTGGTGGTGTTTCTCTTTGCTGGGAATTGGAGGCAAGACAAGGAACAGCTCATTTGTTTGGGCTGCCAGACGGTTCCATGAGGATAATTATTGTGTGCTGTTTATTTATGCTGGATCCAAACCAGCAATGGTGGGGACCTGGAGATGCTCTGGAATTAACTCACCGCAGTGGAAGTGGGAGCTGCTGGTGTTACAGCTCCGTGTGGCATCTCATGTTTGTTGCCCAGTCAACAGCAGCAGGGCACTGGTAAACCACAAATGAATTTAAAATGCCATTTAAAATTGGGGCACTTGGAGGAAATGATTTGCGAGAAGCTAATAAAATGATGGGGTGTGTAATGTGATTGTTTTGTGTGATCGCAGAGCTGTAAATGGCTATGCAGGGACATTTAGCAGAGAGAAAAGTATAACTAGAAGTAATCAGATGAAATGAAGCAAAGACCATTTAAGCCAAACACTGTGTCATTGTCCCCGGTTTAAGCACTGGAGTATTTTATAGGAGTGTTGCTTGGCTTTAGAAAGGCAGAGTAAAACATCCTGTGAATGTATATCCTATGAAACTCATAGATTGTGACAGGATTTGTAGGCATGGTTTTTATTATTTGTGTACAACTGAAAAAGCAATAAAATCAATGGAGAAGCCTGTATATATTATCAATAACATGACAATTTGCTTTGGACTGCAAAGATGCAGAGTTATGCACTACCTAACCAGCAGGCTTTTACTGTACCAGGGAATGTTTTAATTAAAAGTGGGGAGAATGTATTGTAGCTTGCACTTGCTTTAGTGTTTTATTGCACTTAGAGAACTACAAGGATTAATAAGGTCTTTCTGTGTTAGAGGTGGGGGGTGTGGAGTTTGCAGCAAAGGAACATTAAATAGCAAAATATTGTAATAGTTTTTATTTCAGTGGGATAAGAAAAGAACTAAAATTTATGTATTTGTTTTCTTTTACATTTTAACACTTCCAATTATCAATAGGGATGAACCTGAAACTCAAACACCAATCAGCTTCTCAATGTTTGGCATTTTTTCAGCATCCTGAGCTGTTACCTAATCAGCATCACAGAAAGTGAACCAGGAGAATGTTTTCAACCAGCTGAAGCGATAGCAATCATGAAGAACTAAAGCATGCTGTGCATACAGAGCTGCTGGAAAAAAAAAAAAAAAGGCAGAAATTGGTAGCAGTTAAGAACAGGTAAAATTAAGGGACAGGATCTGTAGGGAATAGTGCCTAAATGCACATATTGCTGGGTAGATTTGCTGTCTGTTGTAGCCTTTCCCTTGAGTTTTACAGTAAGTGCATCCATATGGCTGCATGTTTCTATAGTCTGCATCCTTCTTGCTGTAGCTGAGACATTTGCATTTGCTGGTCAGTATTGAATATGAAGCTGGAAAACTGCTAAGTGAAGGTCAAGGAGGATTTGTCAGGAAAAAGACTGAACCCCATCTGAACCAAGGGATGGTGAGTGGGCAGAGCCAAACACTGAGGGGCCACAGGAGACTTGTGGCTTTCTAAGAGTGTGATGAGGTTATCACAGTTTGAAGTCCATTAGGTTTATAGCATTTCGTGGCTCTGGGCTAAGGGAGAAAGTGTACCATGGAGACAGTGCCTCCATTGTACACTGTTCAGGGAAAAAGACTGCTTTTAATAACTACAATGATGTCCTGTAGAAGTGTGGTGGAATGGTGTTGTTATTATTGGGAGGGTTGTTTGTTTATTTGTTTTGTTATTTTAAAAGAGGGAAGAACCCTCTCTCTTTTGAGTCTTTTGTATCAGTAGACTGGAAGTGATCACTGAAACAAACTTCAGGCAATGCCTCAGACATAAATCTGTATGTTTTCCATGACTGTCGTGGGTTCTTTCTATGGTGGAACTTTTCAGAGATTAGACTAATGAATTGATCTAGTTTTAGATGCATGCTGTTAGGTGAGGTGTTTTATTAAGACTTTTAACTGCAAATTAGAGGTCTGCTAGAAGGGCAATTAAAGTCAACAGAAGGAGTTTTATATCACACCCAACCAGGGATGACCCACATTGTATTGTACTTATCTTAGCAGTACAAACAGCCTAGGAAGACAAACAGCAAAGGGAGGTAAAGAATCTTTGTTGAAGCAGCTCAGCTGCTGGACATCAAATAATTTGAAATTTATTACTGTGGCTTTTAAGTGCAGAATATCTTTTCATGGGTATATGTGCACATATATATGCAGATGTTAAAAGTAAACATTGTTTTTAAATAAAAGAGGAATTGAAATGTTGCAGGTGTTTGGTCTGTGTTGGATATGCCATTTATTAGGAGCTTAATTACAATATCTGTTCATAGGACACGTCTGAAGCCTTGAAGTAGAACAGAAAATAGGATATCTATCTAGTTTTATGGAGTTTAAAATTTGTCGATATCCAAGTTGTACAGAAAAGAAATATGGCTTCTTTCTTCCATAGCTGTGGCTGCTTGTGTAGTAATGCTCTTGAGGAAAACACATGGTCCAGGTAGCTGGACTCCCAAACTGCAGATTGAAATGCAGATTGAGCTCTGGGACATAAGAGGCCATGAACTGCCAACATTTGGGATAATAAAGGGCACGAAGATGGAGGATGCCAGCCAGGTGAATGGACACTGAGAGACACAGGAGGAGCCGGGCACTGCCAACCTTTTGGATAATAAAGGAGATGAAGACGGGGACACAAGCTAGGTGGATGGACATGGAGAGCAGGGGCTGGAGCCAAAGACTCGGGAGGAAGAGCGAGACCTGCACACGGGGAGACTGTGAGGGTATAAAAACGTGGGGGTTCTCTTGTTGGAACCAGCTTGAGCTGTTTCTGTGTTACTGCACAGGGAATAAATGGCTCAATGGAACGAGATGTCTGAGACTTTGCTGCAGGAAACCTGGTCTGACTGAGTGGGGTGTGCAAGGAGCAAGTGGGGACCCATCGGGTCGCGGGAGCTGCCGCGGTGAAGGGATTTCAGTCCCAGCACTGAAAGTCTCTGTCCTTGGGAGTGCAGCTGCCAGAGACTCTCATGAATGGGCAGACTGGGAAGTTTCCTTAATATTCTGTCATGGGGCACAAACAGGCAAGTCTTACTCCTGGGATGATCTACTGCTAGTCTCACTGGGAGATGGATTTGCACATACATGAGTAACAGGAGTTCCTGATGTGGGGTTTTTTGTTCTTCCTTTGGTTTCAAGGAAGAACACATATTGCCCAAACAAGTTTTCCTTATTTTTTGGTAAAACTGGTCACTGTGTTCTTGTTCACTGTATTTCTGCTTCAAGACTCCGCTGCCTGTCTTCCCCCAAATTGGGAAATTCTTCCGCTACTTCATGGCAAGTGAAAAGGATTGTATACTGTTTATAAAACCCTTAAGGTTTCCTGGAAAATCAGTGAACTTGGGTTGTCTGAATTCCATAGTTTTGTGTCTGTCTTTGCTCTGTAACTTGGCAACTCATCTTGCAAGAGTTTACAGGATACCCAGTCCCAACTGCTGTCTTGGCCCCTCATCTTTCCTAAAGCCCTCTCTTCCCAGCCTTCGGTCTGTAGCATCAGGCAAAAGGTTTGAGAGGGCTTATTTCTTACCTGTTCTATTATTCTATTCCTCTATGACCCACTCAAAGCTTAAATGAAGCCACGTGAAGATCTGATAGCTGGTGAAAAGCAATGTTTAATACTACACTGTTAATTCTGCCACTCAACCAAACACCACAGGGAGCTGACAGGCATTTCGTTTTTCAGCAGCTGAATGCTCCTACTGACCAGTTCACGGCTTGGTTTAATTCTTGCCCTTGAGTTATGAAGCTCTCAGCCTGGGCTACACCTTCTCTTTGGCAATTTGGAAGAATCAGGTAGCTTTGCAAGCAGCCATGAAAAAAGCAGATATAAAGCACGATAGGCTGTACCTCCTGATAAACTACTTCCTAAAATGTGAAAGTATAAATAAGACAATGAGGTATTTGTTTAAAAGTGATGGGAGCAACCCTACATCCCAGGTCTCTTATGAGTTATTGAGTAGATTTTAAGCACACCCGCCACACACACCCCCCCTTTGGCCTGTTGTATTTAACACAGATGTGCACATTCATATGGAATAGTCATTTTAATCCATGTTGTGCTTTTCCTTAGCCGTGCTGGGCATGTAGAGCAGAGCAGTGCTGTGCCTCAGCATGGTGAGACTGGAGGTGACTGATGTGGGGCAGCCCTGCGGGGATCAGGTTGGGCTTGGGTTGGCATAGTCCAGAGTGAATGATCTACAGGATTAAAAATAACAAGCTAATCAGGGTGCTCTGTAATTACCCAGTGTATGTATTTAATTTACCATCCTCAGCTGTAGCCTTTCCCAAGATAGACATTTCTACTGAAAGTAACTGTGGCAGTTTTTACACAGAAGAAAGGTGGTCCTTTTGAAATAAAGGTGTGTGTCATGGTTGTAGAAGTATCTAGGCTTCTAAAAATGTATATGAGAGAAACTGAATATAAAAGCAAGTATATAATCACCTTGATAATTTACTTGCAGCTAATTTCCGTTTCCATAAGTCACATCCACACTTACACAAATGGCAATTTTCATTCATTTCTGTGCCAATATTTAAAAGTAGAACATTACAGGGCAATCTCATTACTACAGCTTTATTGATTTATAAAATTACACTTTATTACACTAATCCATATATTAGAAGGAATAAAATTGTGCACAGTTACAGCTAAGGTATTCTTGCCAAGGAGGTACATAGTTTGCTTTTTCATCAGTAGTTCACAATTTAAATTAGTGGATGTCGTGCTGTTGGACTCCAGGAACACAGGATTAATGGGAGATTCATTAGTTCATGAAGTTTAATCTTCTTGGTGGGTGTCCCACCTCGTGGGAAATGAGAGGGATTTGGCTGCAGGTGTCTGGTGAGGTAACAGCAATCACTCAAAGAAAGGAATCTAGAAGGCAAGCTGCTGCTATTGCAAACCCAAGAATATTTATTATTTGTGTTTTATTTGATTCCAGAATACTCTTTTGTTGTTGTTGTTACTTAAGACAAAGCAAATGAACATTCTGAAGAACACGTGAAGAGGTTGTAAGTGCATTAGCAAGTGCCACCCAGCAGTAGAACCATTGGTGGCACTTTCCCAGGTCAGAGAGGTGATGCTTTGTTTGACTATTTGGCACAGATCCTTGAACAGGTCTTTTTTAAGTGGCTTTCTTGGGGAGTGTGGCAGGTTTTGTACCCTTACTTCTGGTCTCCAGGTAACTAACAGTTTCTTTTAAACTGATGTTAAAGTGAAGAGTGAACCCCCTCATGCTGAATTGGCTTTGTGTAGCCTTGGCATAGTGTTTCGCAACGCATTCAGACAAGCTTGCAAAGCCCCAACGCAGCAGCAAGTTATTTTTGTCCCTTTTAATCTGTTAGGCCCTGATCCTGATCTGTAGGGTTTCCTAAATCCCATTGATTTCTCTAGAATTAGGTTTGTGGAGTCCTTTGAGAGCCTGGGTTTGGCTGATCTTGTGCTATTAACCGGAAACAAACCCACTTTCTCTACCTCAAAACACTCTAAGGATAAATGTGTTGAAGATTATCAGTGTTCCTATTTGGTGGCAGGGAAGGCCACTGAAATACCAAAAATAGATTTAAAAAGGACAAAAATAACTTGCTGCCTGGAGGGTTTACACAATCTGAGCTGTGCTGTGTGGCTTGGCTGAATCACTTCTCCAGGGAGGCTCTGGACAGTCAGTACTTTGAGGGGGAATGAGCCAGGGAGATGCAACTGGACACAATAACAGCTTCTACACATGCTGAGGGTCAACCTGCCATCACTTGTGTGCATGGCTGGCACAGTCCTTTGAGCAAGAGTCCTTTGAGCAAGCTGCTGCTGTGGGATCCTGCTTTGGCACTTACTGGAAAGGCTGGTGGGAGAAGGAGGTCCTAGGCTCAAATGCCTTCCATCTCCTCCCCC
>VYXB01004619.1:615863-849503 GCA_013397135.1 Pachyramphus minor
CCCCCCCCCCCCCAAGAAGAAAAATTACTTTAGACTGCAGCTGCATAATGCATTTCTCTCTGAAATGTGTCTGTAGAAAGACAGTCTTGTCTTGGTCAGCTGTTTTCTGAGTTTAATCAGTCATTCCTGCTGACCATGGTGACAGGAATTTTCTTTTAGTACTGCAGTTGTCTGTGTGGCCAGGAAGAGTCAATCAGCATCTGTTCCTGCACATGCATCATTAGCAGAGCTGTGAGTTAATTTCTAGCGACAGACCACATTCTCCTTTGGACTGAATTTCTACTCTGCCACCAAGACACTTTGAATGCTTGTCACATTCTTGTGGTTTAAAGGTATCCAGTCACTGGCTAGAGAAGGACAGACAGCATTTAAAATCCTGAAATGAGCTTCCTGCGTTTCGAGTTTCAGGAGAAAATTGTATTTGTAAGTTGAGCATGTTTGGTTTGTAACAGACTGGGCCTCTCTGAAATGTCTGTATTTTATGTAGTTACAAATATAAGTGACTCCTTATCCCTTTCCACAGGTACTGGGGTCACGTGTATAATGGATAGCACAATAATGTTCAATAATGTTCAAATACAATTCCTTTTACTTCTATTGCAAAAGAAAAGTATTCTTACTTGAAATAACCCCAGAAGTCAATAAGATAAGGTTTTGTATACAGTGTCTTTTCACAGGCAGGTTACACTTTATTTTTGCTAATGTAGATAAGACTGCTTCTAATACTGTGCTGCTGATAAGTTCTGCCTTAGCTTGGCTGCTGATCAGGCTGCCTCTTTGGGAGACAGACCAGGTTGTCCCTGTCTTTTCCCTTTTCCACTTGCCATTAGCAGATCTGTGAAGTTTGTCCTGCCTTCCAGTTATCTGGAACTGTAGGTGACAGATGCAGGAGAGCCAAAGGAGGCTCTCCAAATTACCCTGTGATGTGAAGGAAGAAGGTGACCTCTAAACACTGTGCACAGGGAAAAGGGGCTCTTTTCCTCATATGTTTCTTCCTTGGCAGCTGAAGGGCTTTTATCGGTGTAGTGATGAGAGCAGTCTCTGCTTGCTGAATGAACAAAAATACCAGTCTTAGAGCAATGACAAGAGCAGAATCCTTCCTTCCTCCCATCCACCCTACCTGCAGCCAACCATTCAGCAACTCCCCACAGCATCTCTGGGCCTTGCAGCTTCCTGAGTCAGGAGCATCCCTGCACACTTCACATTAAAAACTTATTTACCACAGTTCCAGTCACTGCTGGTAACCACCAGTGACTTATATAAAATATGGTTGTAGCAACTACATTGTTACTTCGAGTGTGCAACTCCCCCATTGTCTGTCATTTTGAGAGAAGCTGGTCAGTGGAAATGAGAACCAAATGACTTGTAGTTTAATCAGCCATATTTTGGTGGCTCACGGGATTGTCACTGCCAGCAAGTGGAACTGGAGAAGGAGTTTGCAGAAATAATTTTTTTAAAAATTTTTTTCTTTTTTTTTTTTTGCAAATGGAGATGTAGGTATTTTGCACTTGAAAAGGCAACTTCTAAATAACTTGCTAGGGGCTATTTTGGTGCATGGTAATAGTGTTACTGCTCAAGAGTTGTTTTTGTTTTAGCAAGAAAGCAATTGAAGTGACTACAGCCCCTTTGAAGTCTTATTTTTAGATTACAATAAGCAAGACTCTGATTAATTTAGCAGCAGGGCATCAGTGGCTATTAACAGCTTAACTTGAAGCCCTGGTAGATTGATAAGGAGCTAAACAGCCCTCAAATCATATATTAACAGCCTGGCCATACTATAATTGAGGCTCATGTTGGGTAAGTGTCAGCATGGTTGATAGGCATCACAACAGCAGCCACTATTTGTCTTTTAAATGGGTGCTTAAATTACTCAGAATAATAGTTGATAGTCATCAATACATCTGAGCCACAGTCCAGTTATTCTAGGCATGGGTGACAAGCTCTAAATTAGTTCAACTACTGCACTGGGCTGTGCTTGGGCAAACTCATGTGTGTCTAGATGCAGTTGCTCAGGAGGGGTCTCCAGCCTGTGATGAGATCCCTCTTCTGTGGCCCAAGCATTAGGGATGCATGAATAAACTGGGGTAGAAATAGCTTGAGTGTGATCAAACCAGCAGCTGGGCAAACATTTCATCAAGCATCTGAGCCACTCATGCTTTACATAGTTTTACCTCTGCAGACCATGAGAGAAGGTAATGCTAACCAGTAGCCTTTTTTTTATTATTTATTTTCATGAGTCTTCTGTGTCTACAGGAGATTTGAGCAATTCCTCTGTGAATTTAATGTATCTAACAAGTTTTATATGTTGTGGGACATTCTAGCCAAATAAGATTGAAAGCTTTTACCATTAAATGCAATGAAGGACTTGGTAGCCACTCAGTTTCTGTTTCAGTTCCTTTTTATTGTAGCATTAACAATTCTGAGGTAGTCACACAATGGATGTAGCTCAAATTAATTAGCTAAATTGCAGCCTAATGGCTGTAAGATTTCATGCTACTTAATATTTCAGTGCAAACATGGCAGTCAAGTTAAAGTATTTAAATATGATCAGCTCATCCTTTCTTATGGAATATGTTATCTCTTGTTTGGGCTCTCCACAGCTCTTATTGTGCTCAATTAATTCTGCCATTAGCAGTGGTCTAACTTGCTATTAGCTCTGATAAAAGTACAGTCATCTCCTTCACTGATGACCATCCTTGTGGGAAGGATGCTGAAATGCAATTTAAAGGGGGAAGGAGGACGCACACACACTAGGCTTTGTACATAATTGTCACGTTAATGATGGGAGACTTAATTTCAATTAGAGTTTATCAGCAGAGAGCTGCAGTGGTAGCTTGCAACCTGTGATGGTGTTGGCCTGTGTGCACACATGCTGCACAGTCGTGGAGCAGTTGTTTCAGTCTGTGGAAGGGCTCTGGGTGGAAGGTGCTGATTATTCTTAGCGCCCTGTGCCTGGGAAAAGTCATGGAGTTTGCTTACGAGCCTCTTTGCTTTCTTTTCTTCCCCCCTTTCTTCCTGCCCGCCCTCTCCCCCCACCCTCCCCGTGAAGCAGCCCTTCTGGCTTTGTTGTAAGTGTGGTTTGTAATCATTGTACACATCCCAGATGGTTCATGAAAACTCTTTGAAATGCCATCTGCCAGGCGTGTGTCCAGCCGGCAGCCTGTCATTCTGCTACAAGAAAAACGGAGGCGGGTTTTCCCTTCCCCCTGCCTTCCTGAATTGCATTCAGTAACACTTGTTCAGATGTGAAGCAGGATAACAGCTGGAGCATCTGCAAGCAATCTTTGCTCTAGACAGCAGCATGGAAAGTTGTTGGGTTTTTCGCCTTCGCCCAGATAAGAAATCCCAACCAGTGTAGTTTTTATTTTCCCTCGGTTTGCTGCTGAGGACCGAGTGAGGTGACAAATGTTATCTCTGTGATGTAATGTTTTTCTTTTACGGGGCGACTCGGTGTTCCTAATGCATTCAGTGTGTGTTGCAAGCAGCCGTGCTGATAGCAGGCACATCTGCGATTTTTCGACTTGAACATATTCAGGAAATTAAGAACACTGAGATGAAACAAATAGATCCATTAAAATGGCTCAGAGGAATTATGGCAGATATAATTGTCATGTCAAATAGGCAGCCAGCACCAGTAAACTGCTGACTGCAATTTCGTCACCATAAAAATTCAGAAGGAAAAAAAAATATTAATAAATACTCTCTGTGGGAAGATATAGATAAAGCAAAGAAAAGGCTTTAAAAGATAAAGTAAAAGCAGTCCTGAAGTTCCCTGATCTTTATGTCTCATCAAGACGTGTTATTAGTTACTGGGAAAATATAAGTCCCAATCTTTGTCATTCGGCTCGTGTGCTACATGGCTTGGGGTGACGTTTGACTGATGGATGAGGAGCACTGCAGAGTCTAATTCTCACTTCCATTGTGCTCCAGGCATGGGACAGCTACAGCACATCATTGCACATAGTTATTGTGGAGGCTTTTCATTATTTTTCCTTCCCTCTCATGGGCCAGGTTTAGGGGCATGTGACACAAGGCTCTGGTGAGGTCCTCACAGCCCAAGTGTCTACAGAGGTGTCGGTGCTCAGGGAGGAGATGTTGCATCTGGGCTGTTACCCCTCATCCCAGCTGCTGGGTGAGTGCTCCATTCTCCTTTTGTGCCAGGGAGGGACGTGTGTGGTCATTGCCTGCTCAGCTTTGCTGCCTGCCTTTGGATGGAAACGCAGGCACTGGGGCAGTGAGGGGCACGTGGAGCAGCTCCAATATTTCTCTGAACTAGATCTGTGGAAGAGATTTGTCTTCTGTTACAGTCCACCTGGTAAAACTTGTTGTAGTCTCACTGTAAGGATTAAAAAATAAAAAGAATGCAAAATTCAGTCCTTTCAAATAGGAAAGAGTAATTCTGCTAGTAAGGTGAAGATATCCATCACCGTTTCCATCCCCTTCCTTACTTTTTCTTCCACCTTCACCCATTCACACAGCTCCAAGAGAAGGAGTGATAGAAAAACCATGGAAATTCATTGGCTATCTGAAGAGTGACAGTAAATAAAAAAAAGAGAGAGTTTCTAATCTGAAACAAGAAATGGAAGATGTTAGAGAAAGTGGATGTCTATCAAGGAAATTAATCTAGTGATAATCTTTCAAGGGTGATACTCTGTCAAGACTGACCTCTTGAACAGTCTCTCAGCTGAATAGGGGATAAGGAGACTTTCCACTTCCCTGGCACTTGAGGAAAACATTTGCCAGATGCAGGCATGGTAAATTTATGCTCTTTCAACTTCTGAGAGCTGGAATCTTCCCAATTAGTTTCTAGAAGCTCAGCTTCTTTATTCTTTCTTCTGTCCTTTTATAGAGAGTTTAAGAAGTTGTATGCACTGAGAAGATGCTGCCCATGGGCCAGAAACGTCCCTCAGATGTGAGAAATCATGCTTCATTAAATGTTAGGTACGGTTTCCACATCTCTGAAGTTATTCCTAAGCCAGCAGACTGGTTGCAGCCACAGCACTCGGACACATCCAACTCTCTGACTCTGCTCCTTCTTCCAAAATTCAGTTTCCTGTACCATCTGTAAATCTGCCATTTGTTTAAATCTCAGATGTACAGAATCCAGCCACCTCCTAGCCTCCAGAGTCATGGAAAATAAAAGCTATTGAACAGAAATTGATCCTAATCAATGAAACTGTGCTTAGTGACCTAAAATGCAGGGGCCCAAGCCATCTTAGCAAAAAAGTCATGAAATGACTCATCTTACACTATGCTTCAGAGAGCTGTAAATTGGTCAGAAGGGAGAAGAGTTTCAGAGCTGGCAGAGTAGCAGTGATCAGAGCCTTGTTCTCCATGGGTGCTATTTAAATTGTCAAGTGCTGGAGAGAGATTCAGTGTGACTTATTACTCAAAAATATTTCTTGAACTGGAATGAACTTCTAGGTGAACTTCTGTGCAAACAGTTGGCAGGTTGTCTCTTTAGTGAGCATGTGTGGTGTATCGAAACTGTCTCATGGTAGTTCTTAATGCTGAATAAAAAGAATAATATAAATAGAGACAAAATACTACGAAGAAACAAGGGAGAAATTATCTTTATGATGTGAAAGAACATTTGGTGAGATAGTGATACAGAAATAGTGGAACTAGAAAGAAGTTGTCTTATCTGAGAATACAGATTGCAATTTTAGTGAAGTATAAGAGGTAGTGCTAATAGCAGGAAGGTAATTGCTGGCATATTCCCAGGTACCAAACTTTTCCAGCTGTGTTTCTGCATGTGGTAGGAGAGATTTCTGTGCCAGACAGTCTTTCTGAGAATACAAAAAACACATTGTCCTTTGGTTGTTTTGTTCCAGCTGGTACTGTCAGCTCAACCAGAGGTCTATGTCTTGTCTTGTTTTTACATGGGTTCCTAACTTGTAGCTGAACTCTTCTGACACTGTGTGGCTCACAGAATTTTATCCTACAGGCACTGCTGTTATCTTTATGAAAATTTTTTTCACTGTCCTTTTTACCTTTGGTAAGAAAACAACATTAATTAGTATTAATGTGCTAATTTTTCATTTCAGGCACAACCCGCCCTCCAAGAGAAGGAGAAGTGCCTGGTGTGGACTATAACTTTCTGACTGTGGAGGAATTTCTGGAGTTGGAGCGAAGTGGGACCCTTTTGGAAGTAGGAACTTATGAAGGTATGGAGCCATGGGCACTGAAAAAGCACTTCAAGTAGCCATGGTAGGACACCACACTGGCACCACCTTTGCTTGAGTTAGGACCTTGCTTTCCATCCTAGTGCTCTCCTTCCCTTTTCTCTGTACCCTGAGAGAGGGAATTCCCATATTGCTGTGCTTTGGTCTTTTCTCTTCAAGTTAACTACCTCTAAAGATTAACATCAGAATGCCAGGAAAATTCAATATGTACTCCAGTAAGGAAATACTGAGGCAGTCTGCGTCTATTCTTTTTATCCACTGTGGTTCATCTCCTTGTTCACTTTTTCTTCCCTCCCACTCTTTTTCTTGTCCTTCATCTTCCCTAAATACACATCCTTCATCATGCAATTGTGTTCCCTATGGTGCTACAGGATACACTGCTTTTGGACTTTCTTTTTTCTTCTTTATTCTCGGATAATTGCTTCTAACTTGGGTCACTGTGTTGATCTTTTTTACTTTTTGCAAAGCACTGCTTTGCAAACAACAGCCAAGGGACATTGAAATGTAACCAGGGTGAGAGCAGGAAAAAAGATACCTTTGACTCCCAGAGAAATGCCAGGCAAATTGGCTGTATTTAGGTACACAATAGGATTTGTGTAAGTGAACCTGCAATCTATATCTCCTGTAAATTGAAAACTCCTTCTGGAGTGTGTTGGGTTTTTTTTCCCTCTGGAGAACATTCAAATGTACCTCTTGAGAGGACAATGAAAAGAAATATTTTAGAGGTTTGAAAGTCCTTCCAGTGTACTTCAGCTCGTTCATGTCATATTTCCATATGCAAGAAGCGTAATGGGACTTTCTGTTATTATGAGATTGAAAAAGCCTTATTCTTTCAGACTTACTATTCTTTATAATAAGAAATATGGAATACACTTAGAAATACGAGCTACACACAAATAGCCAGTAGTCTTTGAAAAGTAGTCATCAAACATGAACAGGAAAGATTGTGACATGTGGTTTTGTTTTTTCAAGGTCTGAAAAAAAAAGTCCTGAAACACTGTTTGCTTGTCTACTTCTTTAAAAACTCCCTTGTAAGGGCACCTTTAAACCTTGTGCTCATTCCCAACTGCAGACAATTGCAGTGTCAAACCTGGTTTGCATGAAGATGCTAAATGTATAATTTGGTTTCACTCTTCCACCTCTCTGAGCTGATTAGCTCCATCAGCACCAATGCTAACGTTCCAGCAGCAGCTCTTCTCCAAAATGAGCTTTTTCCTCTCCGTGTTTCTAATTATAACACTAAATTAGTTTTCTTTGTCATGGTGCTCGAAATAGATCAGCTGAACGGCTTCGCCATTGCTTCCTGATCGCATTTGTTCTGGTGACCTTTCCACTTGGAAAGACAAAATGGGTAACTGTCTGTAAGCTGGCTCCTGGGATATGCTGGGAATTAGTTTTCAGGAAATGCTGTACCCATCTGGGACAGTTATAACGTGGTCGTTTCATTGCTCATGTGATTATATGCAGCAGCAGCTAAACTGTTTAGGTTTCATGGGTTGCTCTTTTGGGTTGCTGAAGATGAGGTTGATTTCTCAGAAGTCTAATGTGTATTTCATTTCTGTGGGTGATAGAAGTGTCTGAACTTTAAAGGAATAATTTGTCAGAAGTGCTGAGAAGCCTCTTTCCCTGTTGGCATCAGTGATGCTGGTGCATTGTGGTTCTGAAGTGCTGGCCCATGCAAGGAAAAATCAATAAGAATAAAGCAAATAATGATGATGCATGTGTGCACATATGCATCAAGACACATTACTATTTGATTGTAATGTGAAATAAATAGAGTTCATTTTTCACTTACGGCTTCAAGAAATTATTTTGCTGCCCTCTGATTTTTTTTTTAATGGCTTCGTTGTAGTTTTTTTGGAAATCTTATTTTACAATTGTATCGATCAAGACAGTGGTGATCTTGATTAGATCTTGGAAGATGTGTGATTCAGACTCAATGCTGCAATCACCAGCAATTTTATCTATTAAAAAACTCACCAATCTGCCAAAAAGCCCAGACCACAAAATAAGTTAGAATTTTAATGTTCAAGCCTCTGTTATTGTCCAGCTTTACAGTCTTAGATTCATTATAATTTGTTTTATACTGCATTTTGCTGCTGCCTGGTTGTTTTTTTTTAAATGTACCACCATGATGAAGTTGGTTGTGTTTTTGACCAGTAATGGCTTGTTCTAAACAAGGATGGAACTCAACATAAGGAAATAATCTTCTATTTCTCCCTGAAGAACAATAAAATAATACCTTTATTGCATGGCTTTTATTATTAATAATTTTACCCATTGTACTGAGTTGGAATCAAACAATTGCAGAGACAGAAAAAAACCTTGCAGGAGAAAACGTAGCACAAGCATTTGTTTAGTGACAGTTATTGATGACAATTTCTGGGGAGAAAGATTGGAAAGCAGGGAGCCATAAGAAGAGGGGCAATAAACAGGTCTTTGATATAAATACTATTGATTTGGAAAGAATAAAAAACAAGCAGAAGAGAACAGTTGGAAACTGTAAAAGAGCAGGAGTGTGTATCAAGTTTTGAAAGAACAACCTGGGTTTTGAAAGTGCTCTAATTTCAAAAAGAGAAAGTGCAAGGTGAACAGGACAGAAAAGGTGTTACCGACCTACAGGGCTGTGTAATGTTAGTATTATTTCTTTTGGTGCACTGCAAATAGGTTCCTCTGGGGAGCTTTTGATTCACAACTTGGTGAATGCAGAGCAGGCAGGGCAGCTGCTGTTCTGGTCACCTGTCACCTCCCTGATGTGTTCTGCACCCAAAATGCTCCAAAAATGGTGTTCAGGTGGGAGGGGACATTGGCAAGCCTTAATTCCTGAGATTTTCAGTTCCAGTTTTAACATGCTGATTTTTAACCATAAAGCCCAGAAACATCATCTTTCTTCCCCTAATGAAAGCTACACGTGGATCACGTGAATCCAGCAGCGGGAGCTGAAGCCCTGGAAGACCCGCCCAAAGCTGCAATACTGCACCAGTATTGGTGATTTTGCCCCACGTGGGTGCTGGTAAAGCTGCACATAACACACTCAAGCCAGTTAAAAACTCCCATTGACAGTACTCATTAGGAAGGAAAAGTCTTTTTAGGCTGCACACTGTGTAGGCCTTCTGGTGGATAGGAAATCACCATAATTGTAATCTCAGGCTTTTATTGACTGCTCCTTCAGGGCAGAAAATACTGATGGATGCATGGAAGTAATTGTGTAGGTTACTAATTATTTAGCAATTGCTTCTGTGTTTGAGTTGTGGTCTCTCACAGGGACCCCCAGGGAGGGCTGTTTTGAGCAGAGCCACCGATTCCAGATTTTATTCCCATTTCTTCCCCATCTGCTGAGTGGCCCTAGGCATATCAGGTAACTGCTCTATGCTTCAGGTTACTGGCCTGGAGAATATTAAAACAACACTTACTTCTCCCTTCATTAATATTTCAGCAGATACCCTGTGCCTGCAGCTATCTACTCTTGCAAATGGGAGGGAGAGAGTGGAAGCGACGGTATTTGGGAGGGCTGTGCTGAAGGCAGCAGTGGGGATGGGACCTGTGCAGAGGCACATGGGGACAATGGCATGGTGGCTGAATTTTGAATGGGGATGGCTGTATCACTGGGGTCTGGCGAGGCTGTGTTAATGAATGACTGCCCAGCACTTAGTGATCCTCAAAAGAAAAAGTGCTGCACTTTATAACATGTGAAGGGTTATTACATTATAGCATATTATTGTCAAGGCATCATCTTTCATTCTCAGGACAAGTGTTATGTGATTGCCAAGAGAAGTAATAAGTAATCTGCATTAGTCTCATGACTAAGATGTAATGGGGTGACTTGCTAACATTTTAAAAGTGTATAAAACTAGGTATTGTAGACAGGGTCTCCAATTGTGGTACTTAATGAGTGTAATAAATTACATTAATAGTGCAGTTAAAATTTCAGCTGAAGTAGAGAGGTGTATTCAGCAACATGCTTCAAATCAAGATGCCTTTAGCCTAATTTATCTGATGTGCTGGCTCTCCTTGCATTTCTCTGCAGCAGCCCCACTCCACCAGCTGCTGTAGCAAAATGTCTGGTTTTGCTTTGCTGGGATTCTGGTGCCTTCACAGCCTGTGGGTCGCAGCAACTTGGTCCAACCTTGAAATGTGAGCTGTGTCTGTGGCAGGAAAAACATGACAGGAAGATTGGGCGAGTAGGGGTGGCAGATGCAGGGGATGCCCATGCAGAGGAACTACATGTTCCACTTAATAAGATAAGATCCGCTTATTATTGTCTCCATGCTACAGTCTGACTCAATAAATCATAACGGCTCCTTTAGCACCATTTTAATGTATCATGTCCAATATCCACATATTAACATCTGTGCACTGCAGATCCCTCTTCTGTCCTTGGCTTTTACACTTTGCAGGTTGGTTTTTTTTCCTTGTTATTTTTTGAACCACTTGTACAGCAAAAAAGGCAACACGTTGTTGTGTATGTGCATGATTATCAGTGTTGAGCATGAGTGCTGCTGTACTGAAGTGTCATCTGATAACAATGCCTCATTTTACAAACAGCTAAAGTGGTACCTGAGTAACTCTTGTTCTCTAAAAGCAAATATTCAAATATCTGATCAGGGTTTAGAGTGGCTTTGAATTTCCCGTGGCATTCCTCACCAGCTTCTCTCTCTCTCTGCACCTTTAATAGGAAGTTTTCCAATGTGAGCTCTGTCAGAAATTGCTCATTAGCAGTCATGCATTTTAAAACGTAAACCTTGGGGAAAAGGTGGTTCCCAAACACCTCTGGCAAAAAGAGATACGGTGAATTAGTTGCTGTTTTCCTAAATTAGAGTTTAGGTTATTTTAAGGTATCATTTGCTCTCTAAGCACAGTCTGATGTGTTGAAGGCTGTTCCTGGTAGTCCATTGATAGATGGCAGCCAGGCACATTCTGGGGTTGTTTTTTGGTAGTGGGTGTTTTTGGGACTCCAGAATTAGCTGCTTCTCACTGGTGTTATCCAACTCCTTTGCAGAGGCAGCCCAGCCTCCACAGGCTGTGGCATTTCCCAGCCACTGCAGAGCTCACTTGTGAGCTGCCATACACACACCACCACCCTCTGCAGAGGGAAGGTGTTAATGGGACACATCCTCATGGTGGGACTATATATATATGAATGTTTAAGTATTTACAAGAAGAAGGGTTGCATATTGGAATGGCTTGACATGGTATTTTCTTTATTCCTACATCTTTGTGCTAGGTAGGGTGTTTCCAGCTGCTTCTTCTATTTTCTCTATATACCATCCACAAGCTCATGCTCATTTATGTTCCCTATGATTTTTTTTTTTAATCTATTTGCATGTGGATATAGCAGTTGGTATAATTCAGCTGGTCTCATGAAACACTAGCCACATCATGACCCATGCTACCAAGGTCTTACTGCTTATTTATTTAAGTATTATTGCTTTGTTTTAGGAATTTCCCATGCATTAAATGTGCTTGGATGCAGTTGTACATAAGTGTTAACAGTAGCATGTTGTAATACCTAGCAATATATCAACACAGGAAAAATCAGAATAAGGAAGAGTGATTTGTTCTGTAGGTGACTTTCTCCCATGCTTCCATAGCCTTTAGGACGCTAATTGGAGTATATGTTAAATTTCAGACACAAATTGAAATGTGCAGATTGTAACAGTTTCACGTATTTAACTGGAAACCCAAACTGATCTTTCAGTTAATCCCACCATTAATAACTGCAAAAATTGACAGTGAATCTGCTATTTAAAGCAAATGCATATATTGTAGTTAATTTCTCTGAGATCTCCTTCATTGCCTGTTTTGCTTCCGATCCAGATGCTGTATCTGTGGCCTCCTCCCGGTTGCCTGGATACTCTGAATTTCCTCAAGGCAATTGCTAATCAATGTGCAGTTGCAGCTAGGTGAATCCCACAGACAGCAGCCAGATCTGTCATCTAAATGTGGAAATCTGTAGCAGAATGTGATCTGGGAAGAGAACAGACAAAACACTGTGGCAGGAGCTCTGCTCCCAGGAACCAATTCATCCTGTGTTAATCAGACACAAGAACTCTTTGTGGATTAGATGAGCAGAAGCTCTTCTGCTAAAATTAAGGGTCAATTGTTTCAGTTCTTGTACAGCGCAGAGAAGAGCTGTGTCTCAGAAAAGAAAACAATTACATTAATAATTGCACTTCAAGTCTTCGTGTCAAGGCCTTGCTTAATTTTGCTGCTTATCTCCAAGTTTCTTTCCCAAAATACCCATTTGCATCAAGACAGCAAGCTACGAACTGCTTTTTAAAACATGAGCTATTAATGGAGTCCTTGTTAACACAGAGCGGTCACTTTGAAGATCAGATGCGCTTCTCATGGGCTCAGGGTCCTCTGTGCTACACAGAGGCTTTTGAGTTTCCTGGGATTTTTATAATTGCAAAATTAGGCTTCACAAGTAGGCATCAGTAAATTCAGAATGCATGAACTCTTCTTGGTCCTTTTCTGAGACACAGATACACTCCCAACCCCAGGCATAAATCTCTTCAGAACAGGAAAGAGAAGAGCTGCAGAGCAAACACCTACACTCAAATATATGGTTTGTGACCACATTCTTCAATGGATGTTGTACCATAAGGATTAATGGTCAAGCTCATGCTTGACCTTGCAGTCAGTTCCTCTGCCTTCTTATACCTCTCCATGTCAGCTCTGCCACCTTGTCCCCACCCCAGCAGCCTCCAGGGTCTCCTCTTCCTTCTGCACAAGGGAACCACCCATTGAACCTGTTAGATTGTGTCTCTGTTCTTGTGCAGTTCTCTCCATTCCAGAAACAGCATCTTGGCTGGATGGAGCCCTTTCAACCCAACTTGAATTGAATAGTGAATGGCAAAAGTTTTTTATGGAATAGATTTGTAGTTATTTTACTTAGGGATAGCTAGTTGACACATTTTTGTGAACTGCATTTCAAATTCCCAGTGGCATAAACAACTTAGGGTTGTTTGTGAATTTACTTCCTGCCAGGGGTATATTTAATAAGAATGTTTTGTTATCTTGACATATAAGCAAATTCTCCATTACTACTTGGTCTCTAAAACTTAAAAAGAAAGTTCTCTTGGCTGACAGCACTGCTTTAATTCAGAAACTGCAGGACAGGTGGAAGCTGCTGTAGATTACTTTCATTGATTGTGATCACTGCTTGAATTGGCAGAGGAAGAAGTGTTACGATGATGAGAACTTGTCTTATTGTTGTGATAAGCTGTTACCAAAGTCTAATTACTGTGCATGATGCTAAAATGTGTAAACTTCCGACACTTGGAGATAAGGAGATGAAAAGAAACCAACTCATTCCAAATAGCTCTTCTGGTTTCTTTTTTTTGTTTATTTTTTTTTCATTATTATTGTTATTTTTGTCCACTCTCCTGAGTGCTGCTTTAAGAGTGCCTGTATTAAGTCAAGGATTTGGCTGCAAAAGCTGCCATCGAACTTCGGTTGTGGTTAAATAAGTATTAAGCACCAAGGGACTGAATAAAATAAGGGTTAGTGAAAGGTGATGACAAGGGATTCAGTTAATGGTATGTGCATCTGCTGAGTGAATGCATTGTTATTAGCTATTAATTCAGTTGCTGTAGGCAGGATTCAAATGGGATTGAGAAGAGGGTAAACTTAGAAGCCCTGTTCCCATAGGAATTAGACATGGGAAAGTGCCATTTATGCCACGCTGGCTGCTTCAGAACTGGCATTTCCACAGAAAAGTGGAGGGTTTCCTGCTGCCTTGTTCAGGAAATCTCCTTTGTCTGGGAGACAGGCTGTTCCTTTCCAGCTTTGAGACATCCTGTTGGGGTCACGGTCCTCAGAAGTTTTGCAGAGCTTCACCTGAGCTCAGCACCCTGGGGAGTCCTGCCTTAACTACTGTGCTGACTTCAGAAAATGTTTTGGGATCCTCTGGGATGACAGATGCTTGTGTATGCACATGTAACATGCTGTTAATAATTAGAGCTGATTGGATATTCAGTACAAATTACACTGGCTGTGGAGTTAGCCCCTTCTTTAGGCTTACAAGTGGCTCACAAAACACAGTTAAAGCATATTTTTAAATGTATGTTTTTTCGTAAACATTGGCAGATTTAATTTGAATGAATAATGTCAAGTCTGAGTGTTGTAAAACTCTTGCTGGGCTGTTCACTGTTGTTAATGGGGCACGTTTGGATTTCTGAGTCACGGAGTAAATATTTTCTCTTTCCAATTTCTAGGATGAAACATGAGTTTTGATGATAATTTTAGGTACCAGCCACCCCTAATAGTGTGTCTGCCCCCACATCTAGGCCCATGTGCCACGTTTTCAAAAATAACTTCTTAGAGAAGAGGAATAGGTCTGACTGCATCCAGCAATTAGGAGCAAAAAATAGTATTTCCATTTTCTCTCATTCTCCTTGTCACCTGGAAGCTGGGTTGGAACATTCTTTTGAAGATTTTCATCATGAGCTGGGTTATTTCCCCAGCCTGTTTGTCCTTGTATGAATCTGAAGGAAGAGCTGTGACTTTTTTAGAATATTGACTCAGGCTTAATCTGCCTCCTGTGGAGAAAAAAGAAAAGTTCAGCCCCAATGGCTGCATTTCCCATAAAACCCACACATGCAGAGCCATGCTCAGTTTCAAATTCATATTTGCTCTTTTTATATGCTCATATATACTTATAGGGATCCTCTAAAGTAGAACACTGTCTTCACAGAAAATAATTGTTCACTAATCATAGTGTCAACAGCCATGGCTGGTTGAAAAATGACTAGTGATTTCTGTGTAAGAAGATCTGAAATACTTTAGAGAAGCCTGTTTTTCTGCTGAGGAACAGCTCTCTATGGACTATTAGGAACTCCAGCCTTGCTGTTGCTAGAGGAACTGAAGAGGAACAAAATTCAAAGATATAATCATATATTTCTCAGTAATTGGAAGAGGACTGGTAACATCTGTGCTATGTTCTTGTCCAGGGGAAATAAAACCCATGCTATTAACATCTATATATCCCCTTCACTTGCTTTCTTGCATCCATCCTAAATGATTTAACCATTTACCACAGACCACAAAATAGTGATGTGAGGTGCCATAAATAAAAACTGTTTTCACATGTGTGGCACACACATGGCTCTCTCTGCATAGCAGTTTATATCCTAAACAAGCACTTCTTTTTCCCCCCACCCTGGAAAAACAAAGAAACAACCTAAAAAAAAGGACCCCAAAATCCCAGAATAGCATCATTGTTCATGAGAAATGCCAAAGAGGATAGATGGGAGCAGGGTTAATTATCCTTTTTGTTTGCCCACCTGTCTTTGTATTTTCCCTTTGCGCTCTTTCTCCCCCATTCCTCCTGTTTTTGTATAAAATACTCCTGCAGTATGTAGAGCATAAGAATTATTTCTCTAGCAGAGACTGCAACCTGCTTGCGGAGCCTCTGTACCCATTAGAGGCTCTTTGCAGAAGTAATTTCCTTCCCCCCATAAATTATGCATCAATGTACATTTAAGATTCTGAAATGATGAACAGAAGATGAAAGCACTGCGGAGCGTTGCTGCTCCTGTGGAGCTGAATCCACGACGTTGTGTACAGGCTGGGACACACCTTGCTGAGGCAAACCTGCACGTGTTGCTGTCCTCGTACTCCCTGCCTGTAAAGGCATGGAGGGAGGAGCTGCTCCGACTTCTCTGCCTTCAGCTCTGTAAGAAATACTTCTTCACCTCATGGGAGACAGTGAGGGGGAAAGATAGCATTATGGGATGTGTCCTAAGTGGTCTTCCCAGATGGACTCTGCCAGTCTAAGCCAGGGTGATTCCAGCTCCTGATGGGTCCTGATGATTTTCCTTCCAGAAGGATCTGCTGCAAGATCTTGTCAGGCAGAGAGGTGAGACTGACTGGCCTGTAGATCCCTGAATCTTCCTATATTAAAAGAGGGGGTTGTTCCTCCTTTTCCAATCAGTGGGAACTTCACTGGACTGCCACAACTTCCCAAATATGATAGAAAGTGACGTAGAAACTTCATCCAGGTTCCCTGGGGACCTGCGGATGCATCTCATCAGGTCCTACAGACTTTTGCACCTTCAGGTTCCTTATATGGTCTCAAACATGATGATCTTCCACAGTGGCTGAGAAAATATGTACTGAAAAATTGAAAAATAATGCTCTCAGGTTATACATAGCCTATGGAGATCGATGAAGGAAGTAAATAAATGTACATGTATATTTTAGAGAAGAGTTTTCCACTGTTCCCACAGCTGAAGCTATAGGGGAGGGCATCCTTTTTGTTTTATCATGTCGAGGGTATAGGGATAATTTTTAAGTCTACCCTTGGAATCCAAAGGTGGCAAACAAAAATTATCAGTAATTCCTGAAAGGGAAGATTTGGGGGAGTTTTATGTAAAATGGTTATATATAGCAGCACATTATGTAAAAAGTAAAAGATGCACCTTGCAATAGGTCTGAATTCCTGTAATACTGAGTGCTGCAGGAATAGATTCCAGACCTGAGGTTCCTGTGGAGTGTTTCAGAGCAAATGAAGCACTGCTGTGATGTGGAGATGAAGTGAAACAGGGACGGTGAAATACCTCCATGTGGTTCTGGCATCAATGAACCTGCACATATTCTGTGTTTCTTCCACAGCCACTTAGAATGACAAGGGAGCACTGTGCTCTGTTTCCAGCCATCACAGTTGGTGATGGCTGAGAGTTGTGTGTTTGTGTAACTGTTCATGCACCTTTGTTCCTTCAAGTTTAACTTTAAGGTCTGGTTGTTCACTTCTACCCAAGTTGACCCAACTGCTGAATTTCCTCTTTGAAGAAGGCAGTGCCACGTGGTATCTTGTCTTTTCTCTCCTCTGACAAAGTTTTCTTTTAGAGAGAGAGAGTAGTTTTTGCTTTCTGAATGCAACATCCCCCCTAAAAGAACCTGTGTATTAAAGCAGGCCATCGAGCCTTTCATCACTTCTCTTGGTGATGGCAGTCATGAATTTTTTATTTTCTGCAGGGCTCACTCCAGATCTGCCACAGCATTGTGTGGGTGCACACATGTAAAAAGGCTACTAATTGAAATTCAGATGTAACGAGATGAAGTTTTGCTATTCACCATGACTGCCTTTTGTTTTAGCCCATGTACGCTCAGTGCACCTAAACAATGCGACCATTGCTTCTCCTTTTAGATTCGACAAGAATAACTAAAAGGGGAAGAAATATTTCTGTGTCTGCTGTAGAGATGAAATATGCACCCCCCGAAATGGGAATGGCGTGTGTTACCTTATTTGTTTGCTTATTTGCGGGGAGGGGCAGAAATTTTAATGGAACCATAAAGAAAAGAAAATAGAAATCTTGCTGCTATAAACTGTTCTCTTGTGAAGATGCAAATGTGTCTCTATTGCCTAGGTAACTATTATGGAACGCCCAAGCCTCCCAGCCAGCCCCTCAGTGGGAAAGTGACTTCCACCGATGCTTTGCAAAACCTGCAGTCTGGCTCCAAGCAGTCGACTCCAAAGCGAACCAAGTCTTACAATGATATGCAAAATGCTGGCATAGTGCATACAGAGAATGAGGAAGAGGATGATGTACCTGAAATGAGCAGTAGCTTCACAGGTAAAGCAAAAATATCACGGTCCGTCAATTAGGATACGCGGGGAAGGTTTTTGGAGGGTGTTTTTACAGGGGGTGTGTTGTTTTTAATGTGTTTTCTGCAAAGCTGTCAAATCTCAAACAGAGCTGGCCAGCACCTGAATGGAAGATGTCCATGTGTGAGTAACCACATGCACAGTTGTGTCCTTCCAAAAGGGCCTTGAGGGATTGAGCTGAATGAGAAAGAAATGTGGAAAAGTTCAAATCCATTAGTTGCAGAAAGGTCAAGGAAGAGTTGAGCTATAGTTGACAGTTATAAACAGTATGGAATGACTCAACCAGGATTACATTTGAAATTAATTATTGCTTCTTACTAAACATGTTGCTGTTCTTCCCCTTCCGTGCATCTAGAGCTGCCCATCACATACAGTTACAAGGTCCTCTTCTCCAAGGTACCTTTCAGCAAATCGAGGGATGCCTGCTGCAGGAATGAGATCTGACACTTGTGTTTTGTGAAAGCCTTGTGTCCTCCTGCTGAACACAGATCTCAGTCCCACCATGGCTGCCATCAAGCACAGGCTTAAAGATCATTGGAAACTTTTGCAGTGTAAAGTCAAGGGCTGTGTGGGCAGATTCAGAGCAGAACACTGTTGGAGATCCATTGATTTCCACAGAAATCAACTGGGAGTTTGTGGAGCTCTGAGGGGCAAGAGCTCTTCCCCATGTCCTTAGTTCTAATATTTGTTAGCACTGAGAGCATTGCTTCCTCAGCCCAGTTTCAAGAACTGAATTGTTATGACATGGCAGCAGCCTCAGCCTTTGTCATAGGGATCTGATTTTGGGAGGAAGCTGGTCGGAGATGCTCTCTGATTTCTTTGCTGCCCACCTCAGTTCGATGCCCCTGAAGTAACTTGAGCATCATTTCTCTTCCTTGTTTTCCTTCACAAGATGAAATACTGGAAGATGCAGCTCATTTGTCACAACGTTATCACACCCTGGCCCCTTGCCTTCATTAAATGGGCACAGAATCAAGAAAAGAGTTATTTCTCGTATACCAAAGTGATTCCTTATGCTTACTTCACATGTAAGTGTGCTAGCCATATTAAAATGCTCCTGCTTCCCTAGAAGACCTCTCGGTGACTTGTGTTTTCCAGATTTTTGGCATGTTTATACTCTCAGTTTTAAGCTGGTGATGATTCATTCATGCTTCTTTATCTTGTCATCTTCTACCTAAAAATATCCAACGCCAAGAAGGCTGGAAAGCAGACACTTGAGAGTACTGGTATAGATATTTTTCTTCCTGTTTCTCCCAGTTTTTTCTGTTCAGTATCTTGTCTTTTGGTAATGGCAGCACACAGACTAGAATAATACAGGAGTTATTTGCAAGGCTGTGGGATGCTAGTGGAGGATGTCTGTGGTCTCTGGTCTGGAGAGCAGGGTTGACATCCTGTCTGTGGAGCCCCACTCCATGGAGACTTTTGCTCAGTGTGTTGACTGCTACTTGTACTGATATTCTCAGGGGATGTACTGCCATAGATTTTCAATACCTGCAAGAACCAAACAGAGAAAATGACTTTGGGAGGCACAGGGTTGATTTTAGAATTTGTCTGTTGTTGCCAAAACCTCTCTGTGAAGGAATTAGGGGCACAGACCTGTTTACTGGTGAGCATTTACTGTGATTAGGGATGGAGGGAATGAGCAGCAGTATTTCGTGGATACAGCTCAAAGCTGCATAGATACAAGCATCAGAAATGCTTCCTTAGAGGGAGAAGGGCTAGATAAATCTTAAAATACTCCTGATTGACTTTGACTGGAAGGATATAGTGATGAGCCATGGAGTAAACCTCCTCCGATAGCAAGAACAGGCACTGGTGAACAGTAACATGTGGACACGTCATGCAGTGCTGATATTAATTTTAATTTTTAATTTAAAATAACACACTGCAGTGAAGACATTCACCATTAGCTTGTTGACTTTGAGCTTCTGGCAACCTTTTGCGTTTGTAAAAATCTCCCCTTTTGATCATTCTTCAAACGGGAAATTTTATTCTCCTAATCCCTGTCCCACAATTGGCACTGCAGGAATGAACCTGTAAGCCTGCTCAGAAGCCCATTGAACTCGTCTGCATCAGTGAGCCCTGGCCTCAGACAGCTTGGAAGAATTTGGTACCTCAGCAGGGCCTGTGAGAGCGAACACAGGAGTTGATCACAGCTCCTGATTTGTTTGGATGAGGTCTGGCTGGCAGAGCGTGTGTGGGCAAAGCAAGCTCATCCCTGCTGGCAAAAAGACTGCCAAGGCTCTGCCCTCAGTTCATCTGTTGCTGTGTCTTGTGAATTAAAAAGCGAGGAGAGGAAGACTGCTAGGATAAACCTGGAAGATCAAACAGGAGGAGAAAAAGACTGATTTTCACTTTTATTTGTACTTGTTTATTCTACAGCAGAGTCTGGTGACCAAGACGAGCATAACGTGCATATCGTGAGAGAGACAGCCCCACCGTCTGTGATTGATAGCCACACCAACGTCCCCACCACGGAACCATCTCAGAACCTCCCTCAATACCTACCTCCTTCTGCCGAGGATAACCTAGGTCCTCTGCCGGAAAACTGGGAGATGGCCTACACCGAGAACGGAGAAGTCTATTTTATAGAGTAAAGCACATTTTTGTTGTTCTAATTCCATCTCTCTCCCTGGGCATAAGTAAACCTCCATGGATGCATTTTGTGTGTGTATGCGTGTGTATTAAATATTTAGTGTATACAGTTATGGTGCAGAGCTGTTACTCTTTTACTGCTTCGGAAGGGGGTTTGCATTTCCTGATTGGATTAACATCCAAATTACTCCTGAGTTCAAAGGCAGTGGGAATTGCTTGCTTTATGAGGGTAGTTACAAAAGCAACAGACACTTATAAAATACGGGCCAGTTGTTTTCATGGGTGGAATGAAAGCTCCTAATTGAAAGGGCTGAGACTTCATTTCTGGCGCCTGCCTCTGTGCATAATGCAGGGGAAGGGGATTCCTCCAACTCCTGTGTGCAGGCAGCAGCAGAGCCAGGGATGGACTTTGTGTGTTGTCCCCTCCTCAGAGCAAATGGGCCAAACGTGTTCATGTGCTCCAGTGGTTTGCAGAAGGAATAGCTCAGTGCAGAGTAGGCACAGCAAGTTCTAAACACAAGTACCTTGTGCTCTGCATTCTTTGCCTAAGAGCTGAGTGCTGCCAGCAGTTTTATGATGATATTGATTTTTTTCATACCATAAATAATAGTCTCTAATTATACTTGTCTAAATTTATTGAGATAGGAGTAACTTATAAAATAGGGCCTATTAGTGGAAGAGAGTTCTTGCACAGAGCTTAACTAGACATTAACATTCAATTAGCCTTTGAAACTCAAGCCCTGAGCTGCCAAAGTAGAGAAGGGGGCGAGGAATTGATTTTGGATTTGATGGTCTGTTTAATGCAATTGTGGAACCTGAGATCCTCTGTGTACCAGAAGCCAGTGACTGGTTAGTGCAGAAGAACCTTCTCTACTAATTGCCCCTCTGGTGCTCTGGAGAGTTACACTGGATCAGGGCAGTAAGGGCTAGCAGTCCTGCCTCCTCATCAGAAAAGGGGACTTTTGGACAGGGCTATGAAAAGGTTCATGAGAATAGGTTTTCCCTTGGCTGCAGTGGCAGGAGAGCATATTAGAGAAGAGTGCCAGAAGACCTGAGGAGCTGGGATGACTGAGAGCACTGCATCAGCCCTTCCCCAGCCGGGAGAGGGCTGATGTAAAAAAAAAAAGCCATTTTCCAGGGCGTTCTCAATTACCTGAAGAGGCTCCACCAACCCCCTAGTGTAAGCCAAAGTCGAGAAGGCACAGTGCTAATTCTCATCAGACAAAATGTGTACATTAGCCCAAACAGGGCATTCTGCCCCTCACTGTGTCCTCAGGGTGCCTTGTTCTTTGACGTACTTTCTGGCCTTTATATATAGAACACAGCCTGAGTAATAGCCCATCCAGCCTGCCATTTTCCTCCCTGGAGGAGGACAGATGATGAGCACTAAATGCTGCCCAAGCAGTCGGTTGCTCCTCTTTTTGACCCCACGAGGGCCCCTGCTGTGCTTCTGTACAGGTGCTTCAGTCAGAGGTTCTGCCACTGATTTCCCCAAACCCATCTGCATGGCTGCTGTATTCTCTGTGTTCTCTTAGCAGTGCAGGACTGTAACACGTTAAATAACGTGTCAGGCCTTTTGCAGGAGAGTTATATATGTGGTGTGAAAGTGTAATCTGCATACACAACTGCCTGTCTGATGTGAGGCTCTGGTAGCACCAGCTGCTCCCTCCCTGCAGTGCAGATTGACCAGTTTGGGGGAATGTACACATGGGGCTGATTTTGTGCACGAACGTGTTAGCGTGGATGCAGCACTGAATGACTGCAGTTCTATTAATTCTAAGGACACACTGAGCCTGGAAACGATTTAGTTTGATTTGTATCAAATTAAGAGAGCAAGCTAATGAGCTGTGTGGACCCAAGCTGGCTCAGATGTCTGTACCAATGTCTATGGCATTTTGGGTATCAAGCCATGGTGCTGAAGGGAGCAGCATGAGAGCATCTGAGCTGCTTGCACAGAACCAGTGCAGGTCCAGTGAGGCCAGAGCTGTGCGTCAGATAACCAGTCCTGATGTCTTGTAGCTGAAGCAATTTGGCTCTTGAGATACATTTCTCTGGTGCTTTAATCAGGATTTTCATTACCCAGTCCCTCCTTACCCTGTATGTAGATCTGTGCATGTTACAGGTGTAACACAATCCTTCCCTCTGAGTGTATGATCTGAAAGGTGTTTAGCTAAATTTTCTGTGCCTCAGCAAACTACACTGTTGTGAGCCTTTGGTTAGCGAGACAAAATTGCAAGAAATATGCAAATATTCTATTACTCTCCTCCCACCGCCCTCTTTCTCAGCTAGACTACAGACTTGCTTATTTATAAGTTGGCAGACCCCCTCTGCTTTATTGCTGTAAATGTGCCTGACTTGCTGAATTTCTGCCATTCAGTTTTCTAGCTGGCGATTAATTGCTCTGAAGCATACATAAGGATTAAACACATTTGCTCATCCTGCCTTGGGAGGGCTGGGTAGTAGGATGTGTAAAACAAGGACCTTTTATTTACTCATTCAGTTCCCAGGGGCAGGGCAATCCCCTTTTCTTGCAGTACAATACGAGTTTGCGGGTCGGTTGTTAGTTCCTCAGGGATGACGGCCCTCGTTTACAGAGCCCTCATGAGATTGTTGTGAGGCTAAAGTTCAGTTTGTAAACCTCTTTGAGACCTTGAAGGAGAAGTAAATAGCATTACTATGGTATTGAAACTTAAAACTGTTAAGCAGTGTTAAAGGCTAAGCTAGATAAGTGATACCTCAGGGACTGGAGGGATGTCTTGACAGGTTATGTCTAAGATGACACCAGGTTGTAGAAGAGGCATTATGTTACCAGATTGTCTGCTTATGCAAATGAAATTATGGGAGAAAATAACTTCTAGAAAAATGTATTTTAAGCCTGTTTACTATGCAGCCTTCACCGCTGGGACCGGCATCATGATACTGTCAGGGGACTTGTAGAAAGGAATAGTTGAAAGTAAAGCTGTTCAACTTCCATCAAAGGCTTTGGCAGAACATTTTTATTTCTGTAATTATAAAGTTTTCACTGGAAACTGTTTTTGACTAACGCTTAGGTCAATTCTAGACATGTCAAAGGTCTTTTGTACGAACAAAGGTCACTGAATAGTTTGGGAAGGAAGGGAAACTTCTGTCTTTGGTTTAGAGACAGCTCTTGGAATTAAAAAAACAAGCCACCAAAATCAGAAGTTTGGAAATTTATAATTTTGCAGCTTCCATTTGCCTCCTTCTGGTCAGGGATGCTGATTTGTACGTTTTCACTTTTGAAAATTGGTATGTTTCACCTTTGTGCTTTCAATGCCATCGTGTGATTGGGTAGGCCAGTTTGCAAAACATCAAATTGTAGAGCTGTTTCTCTGGATCAAAAGTATCAGGTCTGTTGAATGATAAAGGGATATATACTTTTATGTCATGGATACTTCAGCTCTGCTTTGTTAACAAAGGTAATATTTCCATTTTTGGTTTCCAGCCATAACACAAAAACAACATCTTGGCTAGATCCACGGTGCCTGAACAAACAGCAGAAGCCTCTAGAAGAATGTGAAGATGATGGTAAGAGACTAAAAATGGTGAAATAATAATAATGTGTTTGGTCCCTTTCTAGGTAACTTCCTTGCTTTCCCTTCTACCTTTCTAATAACTCGTGTGTTCAGAAAGACTTTTCTTTTTTAAGAAAAAGGTTTGTCAGTAAGTGCATAGAGACAATATCCGTTATTTGTTGTAAAATCGCTGGGGATGTAAAATAACCATTGAGATGGCAGATCATCTAATGAAAATCAAGGGGGTGCTGTAAGTAAGAGGCCTCTGTTTTTGCAAAGGCATTTGAAAAGTCACTGGTGCTGAACAAGACTCAAAGCTGAGCAACATATTTGCTCCTTGGATCGCTGTGTAGGGGGGAGCGACTGGGTCTCTGCTTGATCCATTTGTGTTGCGCTTCAACCACCTGCTTTACTTGGGTTGAAAGAGTTATGTTGTTATTTCCTTGTCTGAGCAGAAATAATTCAATTGCTTCATTTCTACTGTTAAATTCTGACAGTCCACGTAGTGCTATGATTGCTGAAAACAAATTCCATTTGAAAGTGTGGGTTTTTGATGCTGAAAATTTACACTGATAAGATTTTGTATTCCTTGAGATGTTGGAAATGCAAGCCACTGTCCGATTTAGAGCAGCCACAGGCAGGACTGTTACAGGAGGTTCATTCCTTGCATTTTTCAGAGATGCTGGAAGAAAAAAGGAATTATAACAATGACTTAAATGTTTGGGAAAACCTGTGTAGAAATGTTGCTCTACTGATCAGGAAAGGTGATGGTATTCAACTGCATAATTTTGGCTAACACAGTGCTATCATAGTAGACATGTCTTAAAAATGGAAGAGTTTACTTCATCAGTGTTGGTACTGTCCTCGTAAAATTAGTTTTCATAATGTGATTAACCTCCTACTAGTGTCCATCACCTCAATAGAAATTACAGTTTTATTTCAGGAAAGAATCAACACAATCCCCTTTTAGTCTTAGGTTCAACTCTGGCCTCCAGAACTGCTGTTACTATTTTTGCACATGCAGTGTTTCGACCTCTGCTTCCTTCCACATGGGAGATTTTGCATGATGTGAGAATTTACCTGTGCAGCCTTGGCTGCTGTGATGAAGCAGGTCACCCACTTCCTAGCGCACAGTGCAGCCTACCTTCAAACCACAGGGATGTGCAAAGCCTGGGCAAAAACCAAGCTGGCCCCTGTTTCATGTCCTTGGCAACTGGCATCATTTGTCAGGGAACAGAGGGAGCTGGGTTAGGGAAGGCCTTGCTCTACAAGTAGATATGTCAGTGGGTCACCATAACTGGAGCAAAATTAAATAATAACAAATGTGTGCAGGCAAAGCTCCCTCCTGCTTTCCTGCCTTTCTCTACCAATGACACTCCCACTACATCCATGTCCCCAGCCATGCCAACAAGTGGCACATGCCACTGTGGGTCAGTGTGTCCCATGCTGTGCTCTGAGTCAGGGCGAGGAGCAGCTGGTAGGATGAGGCTACAACAGGTCGATGGGCTCCTCTGTTCAACAGTTTTAGGTCTCCTCACAGAAGGGAAAGTCTCTCTCTTGTCCTCTTAGCAATTATAATGCAAACAGTGGAATAATTTATTTTGGAATAATTTATTTTTTGGAATAATTTATTTTGTTGGGATTAGAAACATACAGCTGATATTATTTATTGTATTTCTTTGAGTTCGTAATTTTGAAGAGTAGTGGCATTTTTGTTTATCAACTCCTTATAATCAGCTAATTTCATCTTCCCACACACCCCTTCACTTCATTCACCGAGCTGCTCATTAATGGATATTTTTAACATTCAGTAGTTAAAGCAGTTGCTTCATAGTTACAGCAGTGCACTTCACTGCTTTGCTTGTCTGCTCTGATCTTGCTTAGCACATAAGAATAATTATATTTAAAAAAAAATGAAGAGGTGAGGTTAGTTATGCTGCATCATAGAAGCTGGACAGTTCTTGGCGAGGGTCACTTTTGTGTGTCATTCCACTGAAGTTGGTGGGATGACTCCTCTGTTTTGTTTGGTGTGTGTGCATGTGAGTTGTCAGGCTCAATCCCATCCTGTTTGTGGATTTTATAAATGTTAGATGTCGTTTCAGATTTGTTTGGTTGCAGTTGCTTTGTGTTTTTGCTTCATCAGGATATGTGTCCCTAACAAGTTTTTGCTCGTTTCCAGTTGTTTAGGGTATCAAAGGAAATTGCAATTTGTATTTCACACTAATGGTCCCAAACACCTGTTGGTAGCATATTTTGCAAACAGGTTGTGCAAGTGGTTTTTTGGATGTCCAGGTTTTCCTAAGCAATATTGTGACTCTACGTTTTCTGGTTGCTTCCGTCATTTGTTTATGTGGCTTAAACTTTGCTATGTTAGGTCCAAGATTGTTTTTACCATCTTTGTTCTTGTTTTGTCACCATCTTTCATTTTCAGACTGCATTATTATTATTTATAGGCTAAGCAATACTTTAATCATCTGTGTCACTGTTAACTTATGAATATGGA
This sequence comes from Pachyramphus minor, assembly GCA_013397135.1. Lineage (NCBI taxonomy): Eukaryota > Metazoa > Chordata > Aves > Passeriformes > Tyrannidae > Pachyramphus > Pachyramphus minor. Next base: position 642,291 of record VYXB01004619.1, read on the forward strand.
GCAGATAATGATAAATGGAGCAACAGCGAATATTGATGGCTTTGTGTCTTTGAAAAATTATGTGATCTTTGTCCCAGGTGCCCTGCTAAAACTGGTGCATTCCTATATATGCCTCACCAGTGCATCTGGACTATAATGTGGGTCTGTGCCTCCAGTTAAACAAGGCACTTCATGTCTATCTTAAATCATCTGATAGAACAGTGAAGTCATTTGGACCTTGTTTGCACATAAATTTAGGTACTTTCTTGAGAACCTTGCTACATTAGTCCTTATTTAGGTGCAAGGTTTTCCTCTCAGATTTCTTCATTAGTATTCAGGTCTGGCCTTCTGATAGATCCATATGTCTACAGAACGGATTGCGAAGGTCGGACTGTACAGATCTGAGGGAGAAGCCTCACTACAGTGAGAACAACACAAATGCATGATTTTACCATATCAAACCATGACGTGGAAGTAGTCCATTGATACAGATGTTTTGAGAGTGCAAGAACCAGTTTTTTCATTATCTTCATCAGATCCATCAATATTCTGATCACTGAAGTGTGATAAATGGAAAGCTTGGGCTTGGTCTGTAGAAAATTAGTGCCGGTTCTGCTGTTTGCTGTAGGGAATTTCTTGCTTGGTGCTGGTATCTGAAATTTTCTTTTAATTTTTTCTGTCTCATTTACTGCTCTTCCCTTGGAGAAGAAGGGGTACACACGGAGGAACTGGACAGTGAACTAGGTAAATCATCCATCTCTCGTTTTGATGTTTGACTTCAAGTGCACTGTTTTAAGCCTTTAATTACTTACTTTCTCCTTTGTATCATTTTACATCTTTCAATTTTTTTTATTCCAACAAGCCTAATTTATCAGCAAGACTTCCCTAGCATTAATCTTTCCCTAGCTTCATATCTACAGTGGTTTTCTTACTGATTGAGAGTTTGAAGAAAGCTAGAGGGCCTTAATCTTGCAAAGTTGGTTCAAAACCGCTTCCTCCTGGACCCTGCAGAAGTTGGGGGTTTTCCTTTGGCATCACTGGCTCCAGGAAAAAGCTTATAGATGCTGAAGTTGGAATCAAGTAGCTAATGATGCTTTTTCACCAGGGACAAAGACATTTCCCAGACAATAGAACCTCAGAGTGATATAGAAAGTTTAAGTATTACATCAGATGCTTCTGCTGAGCTTGTGAATGAAGCAGCTGAAAATTTTGCCTCAGTCGGTGATTTTGTAAACAGATTATTTTCAGTGATGTGGTACACTTTTATTTGCTGCATCTTTTTTGTGAAGGATGCTGTCTTGATATCTAATCTCAGCGGTGCTCATTGTGTTTATACTGATGGTGGAGGTAGTTGTTATTTCTGTTCAGCTATGCTCTAGTGCACTCGGAAAGCTGAAAGGATAAGAGGTTGCAGAGGATTTTATTTCCACTAGGACTATTATTGCTTTTTAAAAGGACTGTACTTACAGTTCATAGTTCTGTGTGCTGGAGGAATTGTATTACTGGGGAATTAACCTCTGGTTTCTGTAATGACTTGCAAGTAAGTGTATTCTGCTCTCTGCTTCTGCGTGATGGATACGGCATCAGCAGCCAGCAGCAGACTTTTAACACTGCTCCAGGAGTGGTTCTTCTGAATAATATGCCTGGAATAATGTTGGAGGCATAACTTCTTTTAGAACAAGAATTTGAAAGAAATGACAGTTTAAAGAAGAATGCATTCACTGTAGTGGTACATCAGTGTTATATGCAACTCATTCAAATAATCAGCAGCAGGCCAAGTTAGGTGGATGCACACCAACAACCTGCAAAAGGTTCTCACGAAGTTCTACACAAATGGTGACTTAAAATGAGAGAGAAGATGGAAAAAACCCAAGTGTAGAGGCAGTAATGAATTAGAAATGACCCCTTCTTTCAGTCTGCTGTCAGGATCTAGTGCAAGAGAAGAGCTGAAAAAATAGATGCAGGGAAACTCATTAATTGATAAGCCTGACCCTAGTTCTGCAGGCACTTACGTACCCAAGTGTTTTGCTCGAACATCACGAGATGTTCCCTTTGTTTTAATGCAGATAAGCTTTATTGAGCTCACAGCCTGTCAATACACTGCTGAGCTGAGTGTTGAAATGTTGCAGTGTAAAGAAAGACATTTTCAGATTACTCAATTCGTTGCAGCAACATTGGGGAGGGGGCATGAAAACTCATGGTTGGTATAAACTAGTTGGTGACACGTGTTTAGCTCCCTAGCTCAGTTTTTGTTCTAAACATAAGGAAATTAAAAATTGGGGATTTGCAGAGCTGCTTGTTTGCCAAGACATGTTGAATATGGAGTAACAGGCCACCTCTTTTTTACAGAAGGTTGAACAAAAGGACACACAAATTTAACATGTGTGTGGGCAGACCCTCCTGGCCTCGCAAAGAGCAGTCAGAGCTGACTGTGCTGAGGTTCTCTGCAGCTCCTTCATAGTGATGCATGGATACAACTGAAATACCTGGTGGTTGGAGAAGTAAAGTTTTAGGAATTCATCCAGCCTCTCTGTATGTAGGGCAGGATACTAGAGCATCTCAGTAGGAATCCATGTATTTATCCCAGGCTTAAAATTGTGAAATTAGATACTTGTCCATTGAATTTACCTGTGGACAAATGCTCAGGGACTGCAGGGTGCTGCGTGGATGTACCAAAATAAAAACCATATGGCTTTCTCAGGCTCCTAATGATCCAAAATGTTTTTGGAAATCCCGTATTTGTGATAAAATCTAATGCTTTGGGTCATCTTCATTTTGGCAGGAGAGGTAGAGAAGGGAGATGAATAATTTAAAGCAGCCAAGAAGCTAGACTGGTTTCTTCTGTGCAATATGGCTATGGAGAATATTGCTTTTTGCTTTAGAGAACCTCCAGAAGATTGTAGAAGTCAGAAAGTGCATCTACGTAATCAGTAAGAAATGTGTTAAAAGCTGCAGTTTTGTATATTGTTACATCTGAAAACATAGAGATATGTTCCTTAAATAGAAAGCTGCAGAGATAGTAAACTGTAAAGATTTTGGCATAATGCCATTTTTGGGGTAAGGAAAGTGCTGTTTTTCTGATCTTCTGTGAAAATGCTTTAAAAGAGAAAAAAATAAAATTTAATATCAGAATCTTTTGTGAACAGAAGAAAAGCAAAAAAAAAATTGTTTAAACTTTTAAAATAAAAATCGCTTAATAATCCAAAATAGATAAAATACATTTACCAAGAAAGCTGGTGGAAAACTCATTTGAAGGCATTTGTGCATTACTTCCCCCTTCCCTCATTGACTTTTTATTTTTCTTCCACCCCAGCTTGATCTCTTTACCATTTTACTTTCACCATAGTGCAACAAGCTAAATGGCTGCCACAACCCGTGATTTTCCCAATCTCATGCTAGGTCTTAATTTAATTGCACTGAAAATCTGGAAGCCAGTCCCACAGTGTATTCACCTGATGGGACTCATTTGCAAACCTGAGAGTTCCCTTTGCAAAAAGACTTTCAAGATTGGCCTCTAGCTTTCTGACTTTTTCTCACCTACACTTGCAGGGTATAAAGGAATATCTATTTCTGAAGCGCTTGATCTGCTGATAAAATTATAGAGTTTTTTCATGCCCAAAAGTTAGCACTGGCTTGCATTTAATGGCTTATGTCTCAAGGAATCCAAAGATGTTCAACCCAATAAGGATAAAACAATGATGAGAATGGAAGACTTACCTTTTGTCTGCAAATAGGGGATATGTGGAGCAAAACCCATGAAAATTGATTTCATCTGATCTCGAGCCAATTCTGAACACAAACATAAACTTTGAGTAATTAGTCCATGTGTGTTTGTATAGATTCTGTTCCTCTCCAGTCTGGAGATATTTCTGTCCTTATGGCAACATTATTCTAATTAATGGGCCATTGTTGATTGTATTGGCTCAGCAATTGGCGCCATTAATGAAAATAAATCTTTGCATTTGACAATAAACAAACATAGATTGCTATCAGTCTTGACTATTTCATGATAAATTTTGAGGAGTTAATTTGCATGGGGTATTTTAACTTGTATTATCCAACAGTGTTGCTTTCTTTAAAATTTAAATGAATGTGCAGAGTCTGTGGGACTACATGTGCACTGTCCATAGTGTGGTAGAGCCTTTTTCTGAGTTGTTTCTCAGTATGACACACACCCACCACTCCCTATTGTTAATAGGATGATTATTTTGTTACCCACAGGCAATGAGAACATTGTGTTTAAATGAGTGGCAAAAGGATCAGGCTCTTAAGTAATACATACAGCTTTAATAACCCTCAGTTGGATATGAAGTGATTTTATATACATTATATACATTCAGTAATTATAGTTAAAAACTATATGCAGTCTAGAAAATCAACAGGAACAAAAGTGGATACATTTCCAAATGTTAATTTCATCTTCAGAACTGGGTTTTTTTGTTAATTATGCTAAATAAAAAAAGGAAATCTGTTACATGTGACTATGGCAATATGTGTTCTTACGTTAAGTGCTATGCAGTGAAACACATCTGTGTGTGCCAGCCACTTGGGTGGGTTCTACATGCTGAGTGTTCATGTTAAATTCACCTTGTCCTGTTTCAAGATTTGTTTTGTATTGGGCTGAGCAGTGTCAAAGAAAGGAGTAAAATGATCCTGTTTTCAGCAGTGGTGGGCACAGTGGCTTGGCCCTGGTATAGGAGATGAAAGTGGTCTCTGTCAGTGGGCTACAATTGCTTGCCATAGTCTCACACACCTTCAGAGTGTTGAAATGCCTCTGGCTTGTTGCCTGCATGAACCTCCCCTGCAGTGTTCCATCCAGACCCACTGCCCTTGGTGGTAAAACCAGGAGGGTACTTGAGACATGCCCAGAAAATTGAGCATTTGCTCATTTTATGCAGAAAAGCAAATAAAAAATGAACTAGAATGGGCTTCTTCCCAGTGAGGTGTTAACCCAGCCCTGGGATGTTGGTGCTGTGCTGTGCCAGCCTTTCAAAGGAGGCTGTGATCGTTCTGAAATCTGTCTGAAGCAAAGCCGGGGCTACCGATGAGTTTTGCAGCTGCTTGTCAGAGAAAAGCTGCATTGGAGGCTTCAGTAATGCTTTTTCTATTTCCAGAGTTGCCTGCTGGTTGGGAGAAAATTGAGGATCCCGTATACGGTGTCTACTATGTAGAGTAAGTGCTGCTGCCTGGTTCTGGTGTTGCTGTTGGGTGGAGGAAGACTTTCCTCACAGTGGGCTCTGTGCTTTGCTGGGAGCATCTCATACCAAGGAGGAGGAGACCCTGGCCCCTTACAGGCTGGGGGATGCTATGTGGGGGGAGAGGGCAGTCCTGCCTGGCCATTCCCCATCCACCCTGGAGTGTGTGTGGGCTCAGGGAGTGCCCTAAGAGGGGGTTTGAGCTCAAGGAAGAAAGGAGCAACCCAGGGTTGGGGTGTGCAGGAGTCCCTAAATCTCACAAAACACTTCTATCCAGAGAACATTAACAAGTGTGCAATTAACTGAGGCTGATCTCCTTCATACAGTACCATGATCAAAATACAAGTGTGCAAAGCAGACACCAACTGAGTTGTGTCAGAAGACACTCAAAAGGAGGAATGGAGAAGCTGGTGGTGACCAACCACAGCAGAGGTTATTGCATCAGGCTGTGTTGTTGGGAATAGAATTACAGGTTTAATGTGACTCTCTGTGGAATTAGAACAGCTTCTCCTTTATCTAGATGTCCAATCGCTCCTTTGGGAAACCAGAGATCTGAGTTCTGTTTCATCACTGACCCCATAAAATGAATTTTTAATTATGTGTATACTCCTGTCTAGTACGATGGCTTATGATAGTCCTCAGAATAGATATGGAATACAGTTTCTGTCTGCTTTGGCTCATTTCTGACCCTACCATCTGTGCCTAGGGAAACAGGGTTAGCAAACTGTGTAATTAAGCCTTGACATTTATTTACCAAAGACATCAAGAATATTTTTCAGCTATTAAATGCCATGCCAAGAGGTCTTTACAGCATTTTTCCCTGTCACTTTATATATACATGCCCATTAGTTTTATGGCACTCCTTACTCATTGAATTAAATCTAAAAGTAACAGCAATAAGACATAATTTTATTTTACTTACTGTCTCTAAGCTAGCAAGATGGTTATAATTTTAGCACTTGTCTCTGTCCCTTCAATTCAGGTACTCTGTTATTGCATAATAGTTTTTATTGAGACACAATTGTATCATGGAAAAGTTTATATCATTTTTAAAACAGTTACCAATTTTCTTAACTTTCTGAAAATACCTTGAAATGAGAAATCATTTACAGACCGCATTAACTTGTTTTTATTCGAGTAGTTAAATATTTTTCCAGCGATTTGACATTGATCTTTAGCAGAAAAATTCTGAGCATAACCCTCTGGAGTGCTTCTATCACAATTACTTGAAAAATTGGTTGGTTGTTCATGTGGGGGTTTTTAGGGATTTTTATAAAGACACATGGGATAGGAGACAATCTAATAGCAAGCTCTTAGTAGTAAACTTTACTTTGGATACAAAGATGGGCTTCAAGCTGATATACTTTTCTAAGGTCTTCCTGCTCCTCTGCTGCAGAAAATGACTACTGAAAATCGCTCTTGAACAGTTGATGAACCGTAAGCTGCAGGGAGCCCCAGACGTGCCCCCACCACTGCAGCATCTGTGGCTGGTGTCCCTCACTGGGCTTCATAAGATGGTTAATCCTCTTGTGGAGTGCATGGCTTGTCTGCCATGCTGGGGCTGGGCTGCTATTTTTTTTCATTTTCCTGAGACTGGTAAGAAGTATTGGCTCTCAACATCTCATACTGGTCAAAAGCTGCCTAACAAGTACAGCTGAACTTTCACCAAGTGCTGGTTTCCACTGGGAGCATTTGCTGGTGGCTGATTCTGGATAGATTTTGATTCATTTGGAGCCCAGCTCATAACCTGCAGATATTTTTAAGACACCCGGTGTGCATTGATCAGATCACTGACAGATATTATTACCACTCGTTGGGGTTTGTTTGTTTTGTTCGTTTTTAACTTCGATGAGCCAGGGAATGACTGCACCTCTGGGAATCTGATTAAAGCAGGGGTGCTACAGGCCTGTCTTTTGAAATGCAATCAGACAGAGCACCTTTTCTACTTTAATCTCATTTTTCACAGCTAGATCGGTACTTTAATGTGTTTGCAGGAATTAGCCATTCCTACTCAAGATATCATATCAATACTGCAATCTGCTTATTTTTCTAAATACTCTTTTTGGCACTACTAGGTGAGCCTTGCTCCACACTCACTGTTGGGTTTGTTTGGTATTTTACTCCTTTCCTCAGAAAGGGGAGTTTCATGCCTGGCCCTCATTCCTTCTGTTTGCATAAAGGGTTCCCTAATTTATTGCTCTCTTTCATCTCCAGCCACATCAACCGGAAGACACAGTATGAAAACCCAGTTCTTGAAGCAAAGAGGAAGAAACAGCTGGAACAACAGCAACAGCCTCCAGAAGGTTGGCAACCCCTGAGGGCACTGTGGTTGGGGTGTTCATGAGGGATCATGCCCTCCCTTGCCATGGCAGCACCATGCCAAAGTGTTTGTCCTTCCTTCTGTGGCCTTAGTATTTAAAGGCAAAGTGACATGCGTAGGAAATATTGTGTTTGCCCTTCACATCAGATGCAGCAAAGGAGAAAATCTAGGCCATATTGTAACCACTTAAACACAGAAGCTTTCAGCCCTGTTAGAGAGGAAAGATTTTTCTTTAGATGTCCTTTGTTTCTGGAGAGTTTATAGACTTCCCAAAACCAAGTAAAACAGGTGTTTTCCTGTTTAATCTGCTCCATCAAGTAGTTCGGTGTAGATGGTGGTGTTCCAGTCTGCACTGGGACTCAGGCTATCAAAGTGGATGAGGAGTATTTACATGCACTGCAAACCCCTTTGCACAAGAGATTTCTTAACCCAAGACCTTTTGAAGTTGTCAGGCTCTAACATGTAAAGTAATTTCATTCTTTGGAAACACTCTTTTTTCCCTCCCCTCCCCCCTCCTTTTTTTTCTTTCTTCCTTTTTTTAATTCATTTTTTTCTTCAAATGCAGCCCAACTGCAGTGAGGGGCATGTGGCATTGTTCTTCTACTTAGATGCCATGAGTGCCACGGAGAATAGATTTCATTTAAATGTCAAGTCCACATAGATGCAAATCAAGTCCCAAGTTTGAGCGTGAGGTAGGATGTCCCAGGAGATGGATCAGTTGACCTGGATGTAGAGATCCTCCAGAACTGGTGTTTGGACATCCCGTTCATTTCATTCCCTCTGTCTGTGACACTTGTTTCCTCTCTTGCCATGCTTCTCATGTCTGCTCTGCTTGAACCCCACACTCGCAGCGTGTGCTCGTCCAGCAGCTCCTTAGTGCTGTTGTGAAACAAGTAACATTTCCCTCTCTGCCCTCTCCAGAATGGACAGAGGAGTGTCCATCTCTCCCACCACCCGCTGCTCCAAACCATGTTTCAAACAACCAAGAGGCAGTTCGGGAAGCACCAGTGCAAGGTAACAACCTTGTTAAACGAGTTGTAAAAGAGCAACAAGGTTTTTTTCTGAGAATGAAAGTCCTTGGCCACCAGCAAGGGGAGCATTGTCATAAGTAGTGTCACGCACCAGGGTATGTGCCTGCTTACCTGAATTCCCACAGATTTTGAGACTAGTTTCAAGATCACATCTGTAGTTCTTTAAGCTATTACAGCCTTATTTATTAGTGTCAGTGGTCTGTGTAGCCGGTTGGTCGCAGACCAGTTGCTTGTCTTAAGTAACTAATGAGATAGGATATGAATCATTACTGAATTTGCAGCATGAGTTGAAGCATTGCCAGGTCAGGTTGCCAGCAAGGGCAGGGAGTTCCACTTGTACCTGCTGCAGTAAAGTGCTCTCTGGTTACAAGTGGTGGTAAGCAGGCTTCTCTGACTACATCTAAACTGCATAGCAAGTCAATGGTATTGTCCAGGTCTGAAGGAGCCAGAGCCTGGGGAAGGTGAGAGAGGGGGCATCTGGCTGGAACTCATCTTCCTGTCAGAACTGGGAGCAACTGGGAGCTGTGAAATACTCCCATGCTCAGCAGGTCAGCTGTGATCTCCAAAGGTGGGCCTGGCAGGAGTGCTGCTGTCCTAGGCAACTTTTCCTGCCAGGAAGAGCCAGGGAATGCTCTCTGCAGCAGGTGGCAGCAGATCAGCCCTTACAAAACAGACATGAGGAATTTAGCAGTATCCACCACTCCTGACTCATTCCTATGGGGTATTGGAGTACATTAGAGTAATCTGTCAGCAAGGAAAAGCATGGGAGGTCTGAGGATGGTACCCTGACCACCAGGCACCTGGGTTTAGGCATGTCATCCAAGTGCCCCAAAACCACTGATCTTCCTCAGGGAGACATCTATGAAAGCCACCTCTGCCTTTTCCACTGTCAGGCTGATGCAAGGGCTGCCCAGGCATCCGCACACAGTGATGGAAAGGGCCCATCAGTCCCACTCCTGACTGCCAGTCACTGAAATGTGCAGCAGTGTTACAGGAGAGCATTAACCTGTCTCAGTACCACTCTGAGTTATGTGTCCTGGTACCTGCTGATGACTCCTCCTCTCTTTCATTCTTTTCTCTTCCTCTCTCAGCACTACTCCCTCTTCTCTTGCTCCCCCTTCGCAGCAACTATTTCCAGCTTCCATATCCCCCAGCCCTCTGCCCAGAGGTTTCCATCTCTCCCCTTGACGGCACTACTGGCAGGGACATGGGCACAAGGACCCCTCCTTGTGCCCCTGGCAACACTCTCCCAGCCTGGGCTTTGTAGATAACACTAATTTAAAATGTGATCCCTCCCCAAATCCTGTAGGTGGGACATAGCCTGTGGTGCTGCTGTCCTGTTACTGCAGGGCAGGCTCAGCCTGTATCTGTAGGCAGACATCAGGAAGCTGTGCTTGTTCTGCCTGTGTTTTGAACCAGAAATGAGCCCAGGACCAAGACCCACTGCAGGCTGTTCTCAGCTAAGTTTGTTACCTGAGACATTGGGTTGCACTTTGATAGTCAGGGCTTTTTGCAGGTGGGGGTCTGAGCAGAGCACCTGCCCACGATCTCCAAGATTACTGTGTTCCTCTGCTACCCTTCAAAGGCAGAAGACTACAAGTCCTCACTCTGCCCCCTCATGAATAATCTTCAAATATACATTTTTTTCCCCCAGTCAAAGCCTTACAAGTCTCAAATCCCCTTGCTCTCCCTCGAGGTCTCCTTTCTGAACAGAGGCCCACGGCAATGCTGCCGAGGTGTTTGAAAGTGTGCCAGCTCTCCTGGCTGTGATACCCACTGCTGATCCTGGAGCTGTCACCAGAGGGCTTAGTGGCACATCTAAGCATTAAAAACAACTGAAAGTGCAAAGGTGTTTAGTGTTGGCACTGTGAAGTACAGCAGCCACGATCCCTTTTCTGAGCCTGTGCAACATGCTTTGCAAGGGTGCACTTTTGTGTGTGGAGCACCTCTTTCCCTCTGAACTGTGCTCCCAGAGAGCATTACCAGCCCTCCAGCACAGCTGCTCCAGTCCTGGGCTGCTCTTTGATCCGTACTTCACACCGGCAGTGTTTCATCCACAACAGGCAAGGAGCAGAAAGGAAAGAGAAAACGCTTCAAACAGTGTCTGAAGAACAACATCAGCGTCCTCCCCTTTTTCACCAGAGGAGGTCACAGGGTGGTAGGGATGGTGGGGCTAGGGGGTTGTACTGAAGAATATCACTGTCTTGCCAGAGCTCAGAAGTTGCTTTTTCCTCAGTGGGTTCGAGAAGGTCAAGTGGTGAAAAGCATAATGATGCTCCTTTCTGCAGAAACTCTCTCTGCAGACTCCATCTGCCCCATCCTTCCCAGGATGGATATATCACCTCAGGACAGAGATAAGACACATATCTAACCCAGCATTCCCAGCTTTAATATATTCTATTCTTTAATGCAGCATGTTTTCCCCTTTGTAGCCTTGGGGCTTTGGTGTGCACAACCACAGCTAACAAAGTGCCAGGTACTGGGGTTTTTGTTCACGCCTTTTACTGCATGACTGGATCCAAGGAGATGGGTGGAGTGCCACGAGATGAGAGGATGCAGGATTGAAGTGCAGTCCTGTCCCTGCACACCACTGTGTTTGTCTGTGTACTTGTTAGAACGGGGAGGGACGGAGGAAGAAGAGATCAAACACTCTTGCCTGCCTGTTTATAGTTTTTCCCAAACTTCCTACACAGGAAAACCTTTTTTTACACGAAACCCTTCTGAGTTGAAAGGGAAGTTCATCCACACCAAGCTAAGGAAAAGCAGCAGGGGTTTTGGCTTCACGGTTGTTGGAGGGGATGAGCCAGATGAATTTCTCCAAATCAAAAGTTTGGTGCTTGACGGCCCTGCAGCATTGGATGGCAAAATGGAAACAGGTACCGATGCTTTATATCAAAATCATCACCACCAGTTCGATTTATCTTTATACAGATGGTTTTATGTGCCTTTCATAAAGGACTGTAGCCCTCTTCCCCTTCTTGGGGAAAGGCATTCAGCTTTCCCATCAGCAAGCAGGGAAGTGAGATACCCTGAGAGGGCTATGTTCAAAATCTTAAGGCACTTAAAGTGTTGGAATTTCAGATATCAGAATATCCAGCTGGGGCTCTGCCAGCTCCTGCTTTCCCCTGAGGAGAGAAACTGGTAGTTGTGGGGTCCCATGTCAGGGTGTGGGTTACTGATCCCCATCATGGCAATGGATGATGGATTTTTGTAGGGCTGCACCACTTTGTGTTTGTGTCTCTGCTGTGCTGCTTTCCTCTTTCCAAAGTTACTCCGAAGGGATGGGCAGAGTAGTGGGCTAGTTTGCATTTCCCTGTGTGGGTGCAGCAAGGGCCAATTTATTTTGTGAGAAATGCATGATGATTTAGCGGTAAAATATGAAATATGGTTTAGTGGTGAACATGGGTGGTGCTGGGTTAATAGTTTGACTCGATCTCAGAGGTCTTTTTCAATCTTGATTCTATGAAATCTTCTTAGGATTCATCTGAGGTCACAATTCCTCACTTGCAGGTCGAGCATCTCAGCATTAAACATCCCTGTTTTGTAGCCCCAGTCTTAATAAAATGACTCATAACTTAATCAATACCTAGATTTCAGGCTGAATTATGAGACATGACATGTGGCACTGTATTTGAGCAGTTGGTATTTGAGAGCCTTCTGTTGGAGCTCTCATGTGCTCTCAGTTTTGTTTCTATCATATGTCAGTGTAGCACAGTGCGAAACACTGAGAGCCGGACTTCAAAATAGCTGTTAAACGGGCCATATACCATCATCTGAATTCATCAATTTTTTACATGAGCCAATTCCATTTTCACTTTCAAAAATGTTTATGTACATAGAGGCTTTATGCAGTGAATCCGCTGTGTGCAGGGAGTTCTTGCTTGCCCAAGTGTCACTGCTCTTTTTCCTTGTACTGAAATGCTGCTGCTGCCTGTGAGTGGCACCTGTGGATGCTGCAGATCTGCTCTCAGGCTCCGGTCCTCCCCTTTCCCAGGGTGCACAAAATAGATGTGTTTGTGTATCTGTTTGTGTCCTCTGCAGGGGATGTCATAGTCAGCGTGAACGACACCTGTGTGCTGGGACACACTCACGCCCAAGTGGTGAAAATCTTCCAGTCCATCCCCATCGGTGCCAGCGTGGACCTCGAACTGTGCCGAGGGTACCCCCTGCCCTTTGACCCCGACGATCCCAACACGAGCCTGGTCACGTCCGTGGCAATTTTGGACAAAGAACCGATCATTGTGAACGGGCAGGAAAATTACGACTCCCCAGCGAGCCACAGTAGTAAAACAGGGAAAGCAAATGGCACAAAGGAGGCGAGGCCCAGCAGCCCGGCTGAGGTCTCCTCCAACGGACCCCATGGGTACCCCAATGACACGGTGTCTCTGGCATCTTCAATAGCAACACAGCCTGAACTCATAACTGTGCATATAGTGAAAGGGCCGATGGGCTTTGGGTTTACTATAGCAGACAGTCCCGGTGGGGGCGGCCAAAGAGTGAAACAAATTGTGGACAGCCCGAGGTGCCGCGGCTTGAAGGAGGGCGACCTCATAGTCGAAGTCAACAAGAAGAATGTGCAGAGCCTCACTCACAACCAGGTGGTGGATATGCTGATTGAATGTCCTAAGGGAAGCGAAGTCACATTGCTGGTGCAGCGAGGAGGTAAGTCTTCAAAACTGCTTTAAAAAAATTTCTTCCTGAAATGAGAAAAAAAAAAAAGGCATGTCATGAAAGATCTGCTCTACTCTCCTAAGTCTCTCTGGGGAAATGGTTTTTGTCCTGAGGTGTAGGAACTGCCCCAAGCTGCCAGTTGTCAGGTCACATAGATGGTTAAAATTATTTATTGTTTGATGCTGCACTAGGGGGGATGCACAGGTTCCCATGGGCACAGGCACTGCACACATTGCCTGGGAAAGGGCTGAAGGGTGCTGTGGTTACACGTGTGGCTACACCTTTACTTACATAACAAACCCTGGTCTCATGCTTGTAAAACTTGAGTGTTTTAAATAGAACATGGACATTTCTTGAACTGTTCTGGGCGATGGAAAAGGCTGGTGATATGTGCTGTAATTTGCAGTGTTCAAAATCAGATACTCAATCACTCTTCACTGGGGTAGGGTTACACCTGGGATGCAGCTGGGAGTGTAGGAGAGAAGTTAAACTTCTCCAGGTTGTAAGCAACTGCAGTGTTACTTTTGGGCACATTTGTTTGCTGTGCACTTGGGACCTCTGCTCATTTTTGGTTGTGTTGCTGAGGCCACCAGCAGGTACAAAACCCATCCCTCAGGCAGTATGTCTGCAGGTAACCTGTCAGGGATCAGTCCATCCACAGGAACTCTTTCCCTACACATAGTAAGTGTAAAGTAACTGGAGGTAGCACCCTCACCTCTCATAGCACACTTTTATTCTGTGGATTAAGATTACTGGAATAGGGTCAAGCTCACAGGGAAACTCCAGGTCAGCTGGCTGACCCTCTGCTCTGACATTGTCACTGGGGGTCTCAGAGGGACAAACTCTGGCCTTACAGTCCCATGCAGTGGTTTTTACACACACATTGCCTCACAGGGATGAGCAAAGTTAAACTGAAGAGTAGGTGCTGGACACAGCCTTCAGCCAGCTCTGGGAGGAGTGTGTGCAATAAAAGTACTTTGCTGGTGACTTTAAAGTGTTTTGATTGTAGTAAGTAAGCAACCAAAGCCAGCCCATTTTAACTGGGGGCAGGTTGCTTCCTGAATTTACAAGTCTGGTTTGTTGTTTTCAAAGACCTGTTTCAAGGCATTGAACACATTGGTTCTGCAATTAATAGCTCTGGAGAATGCGCTGCCTTTCCTCTACTCCTTCCTTTCCAAGGGCTTACTGTCTTTTTGTATTTTGATAGTAAATTAAAAAGTAGAGAACAGAATATATGAAGAATTCTCCAATTTTCAACGTGTGAGTTCCTTAAAGACTTTCAGTATTGGAGAGATTTAAAAAATGCAGTGTGGTCTCATGATTAATATATGTATTATGGAGAAAATATGGTTGGAAGAAAAATAGCAGCTATTATTAATCCTCCTGGAGATTGCATATATATCTGGTAACACCATACATTAATTATTTGAATTGTGCCTGACATTTAATAATCCTCCTTTTGCCTTGAAGGCATAATGAAAAGATTTGATGAGGAAATAAAAGCATAGTTTTAATAAAGTAGTAAATAGTTCCCTGGTAATCTTGTTGAATCTCTCTTTTTAAAAAAAAAATTAATTGAGGTGCTAACCACATGTTGAGCATTTGCTATCACCTTCCTAGACAGGTACCATGTCAGTCTTCTTGAACTGCCTCCCTTGCTGCTTCAAGGTCCTGACATTTCCATCTCAACACAGAGCACCTGTAGTTTCAAATTTCACGCTCTCCTGGTACAGGACTCAGAGACTGTGATGGGCCTGGACCCACAGTTAATCAGTGAGACACGTTTCTCTTCACATCCAGAGGAAAGCTGGACCAAAAGGCACTCAAACTGTGGTAGAGAAGCCAAGCAGAGTATGGACAGCAGTAGTCCCAGAACTGAAAACAGTCAGGTTTGTTTGAAGCTTGTAAGATGATGCTGGGTGGCTGGACGTGCCCTGGCTGTGCGTGCTGGCAGCCCAGAAACCACCCATGTCCTGGGCTGCTCCAAAGCAGCAATTGAGGGAGGGGATTCTACCCTTGAGAGATCCCACCTGCAGTGCTACATCCAGCTCTGGAGGCCCCTTTTAGCACCTTCTAGTACCTGAAGGGGCTACAAAATGCCTGGAGAGGGACTTTTTACAAGGGCATGTGGTGATGGAACAAGGGGAATTGGCTTTAAACTGAAAATAAATAGGTTTAGATTAGAGATTAAGAAGAAATTCTTGACTGTGATAGTGGTGAGGCTCGGCACAGGTTGCCCAGAGAAGCTGTGTCTGCCCCATCCCTGAATCTGTTCAGAGCCACATTGGATGCAGCTTTGAACAGCCTGGTCTAGTGGAAGGTGTCCGTGCCCACAGCAGGGGCATTGGAACTAGATGGTTTCTTAAGTTCCCTTCAACCCAAACTATTCTGTGATTCTATGGGAAAAAAAAAAGGTGGAACTGGCTAAAATCACCCAGCACTCAGTGCTGCTGCTCTTTCTCCTGTACCTTGACCTCGTGTTACCCCTGCCAAGCCTTTTATCAGCAGTACCATCCCCAGACAAGGTGCCGCTGTTTATTTTGGTCCAGTGGCAGAAATGTGCTCGGCTCAAGTGTCTCATGAGCTCCTTCGGGGCTCTCGAAGCAGTTCTTCTTGAGCATCCCTGTCACTTGTCCTTTCCTCCTCCTCCCTCTGCTGTCCAGTCAGGAAAGTGCTCAGATGCTGTCAGCATCCTTACTTCAGCCCAGCATTTGCATTCAGTCCAGCTGTGCAGGAAGCATCCCTGCAACACTAAGGCTGGTGTTCAGAGCTGTTGAAATGATTTTCAGAAGTGGTTACTAATCAGGCAGAAAAATATCAGAAAAAGATGAATAATATGCAGGAAAAGCTCTGCCTGCTCCAAGCTGCTGGTGCACTCCCAACAAGGAGGTATAATTGTTAAAATGCAAACCCAGAGCTGCTGATAGCAGTGTGTAAAATATTTACTGTGTGTTCATCTGAAGAGCTGCCTTATGGGTGTGGGAGAATCCTGACACTGCCTCAGAGGGAGGAACAGAAGGATGATTTCAGGAGGTATGAAGTTGAAATGCCCCCTCTGTGTGCTCAGCTGCTCACATGTCATCTGAAATCGTTTGCAGGACTCATGCAGGGTTGGGACAGAGGGATAAATACTGTAATACAAAGTCAGGCCATTGAGATTTTGCTTTCCAGCGGCCCCATGGAAAATTTACCTTGTCTTATGTTCTGGTTTAATTTTTTTATTTTCCCATTGCTCCTCTCCTCTGTAGGATTAATTTTATTATTGCTGTTGCTGTCCTGTTTCACCTGCACATAGTGCAGAATAAAACTCACTGAGTGTATCTTGAGGGGTTCAGGAAGGGTGAATGCTGAGCAGAGTCAGGGTGCAGAGAGTTAATTGGGCTGGATGCAAGAGCAGGTCAGCAAAGCTGCTTTTGCTTAGCAAAATAAAGCGACAGAGAGGACAAAATAATTATTGTTTCTATTAGAAGGGAGAGATAGAAGATACTTAAACACAAGAGTTGGCTGAAGAACAACTGTGTGTTGTTTGGCCATGAGTAATTTAAACTGGAAATGAGAAGAAAGTGCCAAACCATTAGGGTCTGTAAGTCAAATTGGAGGAGGCACGAAGGCTTTGGAGCCTGAAGGTGAAGCTCAGCACGTTTGAAGGGGATAGGACATGGTGCCTGCAACAGCAGAGGAGATGCTTGATAACCCAGCAGGACCATTCAAGGGCTGTGTACCTCAAAGTAAACCAGTGCTACTGGCTACAAAATGCAGAATTAAGCATATGTTTTTGTCCCTGCACTGGAAAATGTGATTACGCATTTTGGTTATTTTGAAGAACTACTGTTAATAAGGCCACAAAAGAGACAACTTTTTTTTGAATATTTGTAGCTGAAAAGGTTCTTTTAAACTTCTAATTACAAAGTACATAAGGTGCTTTTCACAAAAAAAAAAAAGCAGGGAAGGAAGGTTATTTGCCACTTGAAATCCATTTGTCATTGAATCCTTGTCTATGCACAGTAATCAGCTGAAATAAGCAACTCTCAAATATCTCTCCTTTCTGCATGGATTCTATTCATAATAAAAGCAAAATTTTGTCAGGATAATTTCCCTGCTTCCCAAGGGACTTTTATTCTGCAACTTGTGTCTATTTTGGGACAAGTGGGGGGCTGCGTTTCAGTACAAGTTATTCAGCAAAACTACTGAGCTGTATTTTTTGGTGTCACTAATCGAACGTTTGTTTCAGTGAGAACATTTGTGTATCTTTTTCATATATTTTGTGAATTACCTCTGATTAAAGAGGATAATATTTTTCCTTTTTTTCCCTCTCTTTCTTTTTAAGTCAGTCTTCAGATTAACCAAAAATACGTGTTTAGTTTGTGTTCATTTACAAGAATTACACTGAGCAGTGTTGGTGCAGGTTTAAATGGGCAGTTTCCCTCCAAAGCTTTCACAGTTAGTGCTCACTTGCATCTTCATTCACTTGAAGGTCAGAAATAGCATAAACCTTGAACCTGATCTACGTAATCCCCTGGAAGATGTATTCCAGCTTTGCTCCAGCTCGAAGTTAAGGCACGCAGGTGAAATGTCACTCACATGCCATGTGCAAATCAGTGGCATTTCTAAAAGCTTTCCCTAGTGCCAAATTCACATTGGACTGGGCAATGGAAATACATCGTGTGAAAAAGAAAATATACTAGAGTTTCATAACTAGATGTATTTTATAGGAACAAGAATCAATGCAGTATCAACCTGTCTAAATGCTTATCAGTGGGCACCTGAGTATTACCTTCATGTAAAAGTCCATAGTAAATTCCTTGTTTATGGTTCCATGGAATGGAAGGTGTTTGTGGGGAGTAATGAGGTGCATGGAAGTGGGGAGGGATCTGTGCCAATCGTCCAGCTCAGCTGGTCCTTGACTCAGTGGGCTTAAGAAGCTACAAGATAACTACAACAAGAATTTTCAGCAATGGAACAAAGTTACAAAGCTCTAAAGCAATAAACCTATCAAGTCTCCTTATCTACATGGACCTTCCCTTGCTGTTCCAGTGATGCTCTTGGCATGTGAGAGTAATTAACTCCACACTTCTCGTGGAGAAGGGTTAACTTGTCCTTCCTATGCTGGAAGTGAATTCTGGAATCAACTGCCCTGGACTTGAAAGCTCTTTGTGGAGCCTAAAATGGAAGGACATATTTTTTTCTCTCTCTGTTTATCTTGTGTTCGTGCCTTTGAAACATCACATAGTAATATAAAAATACATGTGATTTTCTTTTACATTGTTTGCTGCAGCTTGGGCTCCCCCCCATCCAGGATAGAGAGAGTTACAGGATCCCTCAGACACGGTGGGAAAACTTTACCAACCCTATAGCATAAAAACTTGTAATTGCGCGTTATCATAGGATAATTGAAATCAAATTGCTCTTTGAGCTCTAAAATGTCAAAACACAATTCTCAGGCATAGATGAGCAGTGGCACTGAGCATTAAATACCTGAGCTGAGTGAAATCTGCTACTGCTGCAGGTTTCAGAGGACGTTCTGTCACTGCTCCATTCTTTCTACCCCACTACAAACACCTGTCAGCCTGGATTCTGTAAGCAAAAATATTGCCTTTGTACTTGTTCATGAAGAACCTCTCTCCTCATGAAAAGCTGCTTCTTCCTGTCCTTAGCAGAAGTCTTGGAACTGGATCATTGAGTGGTAAGAGCCAAAAAAAAAAAAAGTGTTGGAATTAGAGCTCCCTTTCAGTTGCTATCCCTAATGATGTAAAACTATGGTAATTAGAGCTGCAATCAGCTATTCAGTGCAGACTTGAACTCTTTTGAACAAGCCACTCACTTCTGTTTGCCCTTTAGGCTTGCAGTGAAGAGTGAGTTGAAAGTCATGCCACTTAAGCATCGAGCTGCCAGAAAATTTCAAACTGTCTTAGCAGCTGCTGAATTAGAGAGAAAGTGAGTCCAAACTGCATTTAGGACAAAAATCAGAACCTGGGAATCATCTGATGGTTACCACAGAGCGTGTTTGCCAGTGCCAAAGCTTGTGGAATGGGAAGAGAAGTTCACCATTTCCAGCAGTGTTTTCATTCGAGAACAGAGAGAGCAGAGCTTTATACTGAGGTCTTTGTCCTGTGTTTGGATCCGTAGGAACCCCTGTGAGCCCCATCTTGCTGAGCACAGAGCTGCTGGTACCAGTCATTGTGCATGCCACCCTTATGGTTGGTTTTCTTACTCTATGCCCCAGCCCACCATGTTGTGGCAGCTCCTTCCCTCAACCCCCAGAGCAGGAATAGATGTAATTCCTTTCTGCCCTTTGCTGCGTTCAACTCACCTCTACATTTTTGAAAACCTCATGTCAAGTCACCTCCTTTTTCCCTTGCCTTCCTTCTGACAACCACCACCAAAGCTCCCAGTACCTTCTTCTTAAGTATCTTCCATTAAACCTGGTTTTTTACTCTCTCAGCAATTTGTCACTCAGTAGAGATTGTTTTGAGCTGAAAAATACCTGATATTGTAGTACAAATAATACCCTACAGAAATAACAGATGGAGGAATACTTTTGATAGCTCATGGGCAGCCCTCACTGGTTAGTAAGTCATGTTTAGAAAATCAGAATCATGGTATGCTTAAAGAAATATATGTCCACGAGTAATGCCAAGATTTATATTTCAAGTGCATTACTTTGTGTTCCAGAGTTGTTAGTTTGTAATTCCAGAGTTATGGATTTCCTGATTAAACATGGAATCTTATTTAGCATTTAAAAACCTGTCTTGAATTGTTTCCTCTTGTTTATTTGTGTTACTATTTCCTTTAAGGAGATTTGCCGGGGAAGAAGGGAATCAGATTAGTAAAGTTTGCAAGTTTCTCTACAAACTGTGTTAGAAATTAAATGAAATGTTTTTAAAATGTTTTGCTGCGTGCCCTTTCCATTCTCTGAAAACAGACTATCCTAGTAAAAATATACTGTTAAAACCCAGGTGCAGGGAAGGAGCAGGACTGAGGGAACCTTTAGTTGAGAGTAGCTGCATCTTTTTTTTTTCCAAACCACCAAGTTACTCGTCATTATTCTCTTCCCTCTGATGACTGGAATTATATTCTTTCAAGGCCAAAAAAAGCTGATGAGACTTTAAAGCAAGTTTAAAGCAAGTCTGATGTCACATTTACTATTCTCTTGCAGCCTTCTGATGAGGGACTAGTATATCAAGGAGCAGATACAAAAATCAGTTGAAGTCAGAAAAAGATGAAATAAAGGAAATGTTACAGGTTTGGGTATTTTTAATAAGAAGTTTGAAGTTCGTACCCCTGATTAGAATTGCTTATGTGCATGTTAATTTTCCTGTAACAGCTCCGGAGTGTTAGATACGCCTTTTTGGGACAATGCTGTGTATTGTTATGCAGCACCATACACTGATCACTGGTAATTGGTTTTGTAAAGCAAGCGAGCAGAAACTTGTTTTCTCTTTGTGATAAAAATAAGCTGAATTTAACATTTAAAATCAGGTCGTCTTATAAATAATGTAATATTTTGGATTACGCGGTGCTTTTGCCCTTCAAAGTGCTTTACAGGTGTTAATCTCGGTGACATTAGCCTTTTTTTTTTTTTTTATGATCTGAATTTGCAAGGTTTGGGATGACTCTGCTTACCAAAAACACAAAGGGAGAAGTTTTGGTGCTGCTGAAGTCCGTGGCAAGGCTCCCATTAGACTCCAGGAGGCAGCAGGGTTTCACCAAGGTTTGGGATGCCTGCAAATGCCTACAGCCACAAAGGATAATTGTTGGTAGCTTGTTCAAACACCAAATAGTGTGATATGTGTAACTAATGTCCATACAAATAGTGCATTTGCAGGAACTGATTAATTAGCATTACCACGTCATGCTGGAGTTTCTCGGTGCAAGGCATCCAGTTGAAATAGTAAGTGACAAATTCAAATATCAAAAAGCCCAAGTGTGCAAAAAATCTTACTTTAAGCTCCCAAAATTCCAGACATAAAGATACCACACAGGAATTCTTTTTGTCTTTTTATTTCAAGCCCCTAGTATTCATATGATTGCCATTCCTAAATTATGGGAGGCTAAGGAACTCAAGCAAAGCACATTATCATATGAACACCTGATTCCAAAAAGAGCAGCTTTATAATATTACAGTTCTGATAATGAAGGAGACTTGGCATCACTGGTATATGAACATTTTAATTGCCTGCAGAATTTCCAGCTACTGCTGGTGTGATATATGTGAAGTGCTGACACTAATCTGTTAGTCATTCAAGGCACAAGTGTTTTCCCCTCAGCTACCCTTCATTAACTCCATTTACACTGATTCTCTCCTAGAAATGAGTAAGCAAATGAAGAGATGCCTGTGAAATCTGCTTTTTGGGTCAGCATCAGCTTTACATGAGCTACCCTGCATTTTTGTGGCAGCATGGCCTATCTATGCTATAACTTGTGTCCCCCAGATATATGTGTCATCGGAGCTCCGGAGTTGCTTGGAAGTGTAAAATAGGATAGAACAGTTGCTGATTCATTGTTTGGCATTTTGTTACACATTTTGATTAATTTCAAGGGTTGATATAATTCCCCAAAGCTTTGGGCTATTTCACAAAGGATGCTTTAAGGCCAGGAGAAAACCTGTACTTTAATTATTGAGGAGGTGAACAATTAACATGTTTGGAATAACGAAATAATGTCAGTTTTGTGCAGTCCTGTGTGCTGACAGCACAACAGTGGTGGTGTGCATGTTACACGCATGGCTGCCTTTCTGTGGCAGGGAATCTAGATCTGCTTTAGCATCAGTAAGAAAACCAAAGCATTTTCTGAATGCTGGGAGAAAAGAAACATGGCTGAAATCTTCTCATCGGGATGTTTTATTGCCCAAACCACCTTATCTTGCAGAAAGCACTAGGCTCTGAGATGAGAAGAAAACAGGGGCTTGCAGTTGAAAGATGAGAGCTCTGAAACTCTTCCTAAAGGCTTTTTTTTTCCTCCCTAGCTTGAGGTTTTAAAAGTTGGCGCTTCCCCTCCTCCCCCTACTTATGTTTTGATTTAGTTTTGGTATTAAATGCTGAAGTGGTATAAGTGGAGCAACTCAAACCCACACAGTGCTGTTTTATATCAAATGTGATGTGAAGTAACACAAGGTGGCACAGCAGAACCTAACACTGTGCATTAGATAAGGCAGCTTTAGCTGGAGATGTGCCTCCCACATCTTCATCAGGATTTGCAAAGCCGGAAATGGAGCAGACTTGGAGGTGTGCAGCAAGGAGGGTTTCATTCCACTCAGTTTTTCCTCCTACCCTTACATATCTCCTGGGTGGCATTTTGGTGTGGGTATACTTGTAAATAATGAGGTTTTATCAGCCATGTTGCAGGTAGGTGCAGTAGCTGCTGCCCTGATTTGGCATTGTAATAACCAGTCATAACCAAACTAACGAGGTATCAGTAATTAAGGAAAGGTCTTTAACACTGTAAATAAATACATGTGGAGAGTCGTTAAAAGCATCACAGGTGGACAAAACTGAGGAATAAGGATGGCTTTGTAATGGACTAGTCATTGGTTTTGTTCTGTATCTTTTTAAATATCCATCCCCCTGTCTCAAACTCTCTTCATTCTGAATTTAAATTTTTTCCCATTCTGCATTGGGATACTATGTTTATTCATTTTAAAGTTTATTTTTTCCATGTCAGATAGACTTATTTTTGTGGTGATGATAGTAATTAGGAGTATACCATCTTTAAGAACCTGTTAACCTATGTCTTTTGTGCCAGCAAATCTGCAGAGTACCATGAGTTGGACTCAAGAAGTTGGCAGGACTTGTAGACCAGACAGTCTTGGTGGAGGAGACTGGGGTAGGTCAGGACACTGTGGCTGGGGGTGCATGAAGGTGATGTTGGTAGAGATGTGCAAGTAAATATCAGGCCAGGCAGGAATCCTTCAGGGATAGTTTCTGAGATGTAAAACTACATACTTGGAGTTATATTGAGTTATTGATTTATTTTAACAGAAAACCATTTTAAAACTAATAAAGTTATGTTCTGCAAGAACATCTGTAAAACCACTGTCCCCTAGTAAAGGTTTTCTGTCTTAGTTTGCCATTGCACTCCACAGGTCTGGATCTGGCTAAGCATTCTGTAAATATTAGCTTACTATTAAGGGATGTTATTTATTAAGAGCAAAATCAAACTGATGTCAAGAGGGCCCTATTTGCAGGCGTCCCCTTCGTGCAGGCTGCTCTCCAAATATGAAATATGAGAATGTGCCATAAGCTGCTGAGTTTGGGCACGTGGATTTACACTTTGTAGCAGTGGTGTGGTAAATCTGAAGACAAATGCTCTCACTGAGCAGCATAAATAGAGACGTGACAGTAGCAAAATACGGTTTCTCCTCTCCAGTGTATTCTGTACTGAGCTTGGAGTGGCGTGTGGGGTTGGCCTTGAGGTGCTGCTGCCCTTTGGTACCTACATGGCCATGCCAAGGGGCAGGCAGCTGAGGAGAGGGGCTTCGGGACTGGACATCTGCAAAATTGCAGCATGCCCCAAAAATTGTGAGATGTGTTCCAGAAATAGAGCTTGTAAATCCTGGATTTTGTGGGCTTCTGGTAAAGAATAGGTACCTTCATGCATAGCCACACATGTATGCTTGTGTATATGAAAAATAGATAAATAGTACCTGTGTATACACACTCCCTTATCTATGCAAGAAGAACATGGGAGTCTCTAATTACTTTCCAATTCCGGTGTTTAGCTTCTGAAATTTGTGAGATTTCAGAAATTTAATGTCCATGTACGTATTTGTGTAAATATTAACAAAGATTTTCATTTAAGCATATGACTCCAACAGCTCGAGCTTTATGGTATGCTCTTCATTTAATGAGCTTCAAAATAAAAGTGCAAGAACTGCTGACATGCTTTCAACCATAGGCTAGATGGTAATTGTCACACTAATTCTCAAGCTCTTTATTATCTTACTGTCTTGGCATTGCCTTATATATATTACTGCATAGTTAAATTTATATTTTCATAGTAATTAAATAGCATTTTATTAGCCTATATTTTTTTCATCGCTTCTGAAATCAATTCTCGTTTGAGATGCTGAAAATATGACTGAGACTTTAATGAGGAGGAATTGTTTAGCATCCCGACCAAAAATGAGTATTTGAGGCTAATACAATTTAACATCTTTAGAGCATCTAGAACTGAAATTCATGTTAATGGCAATAATGTTCTATGCCTCATTATGCTTTTTGTCAGTGACAGTGGGTTAATAATGCCCAAGCTGATCTCTTCAAAACATTACTTTCTTAGCGTTAGCATTGAACATTAGCATTAGAAATGTGGCATTTTTCACTGCATTTGGAACTTACCAAACTTGATTTATGGCAGGGCTATATTCCTGCAGTGTAAATTATTCTCTTGCTTAAAGCTTGTATTGCATAGATAATTTTTGGCTAGTGCAGTGACACTCTCGTTATGCAAATCACAATGACAAGCAGAAAAGTTGGGCAGGGACAGGTAGGGGATTTCTACATGATGGTGTTCCTTACTCCTACATAGGTTTGCCTCTCTTGCTGCAGGTTATTCTTGTTCTTTCTCCAATCTGGAAAAGACCAACTTTCATCTACTTTTTTAGATAGTATTTGTCCTTTATTAGAAAGTCTTTGGCAATGGATTATACAGAATCAAGGGGATTGCTTTGTCACCACCAGCCTCCCGTTCCCTGCCCCTCTGGCAGCACTAATGGCCATTAGCATTAATTATTTAAAGTTCCTTGTTTTGCACACAGAAAGCAGTAATCAATGTTCAATGCCAGGCACACAGTTGTGTACCCCCAGACTCTGGTACTTTACCTAAACCTCATCTTTCAAAGTGTCTGTTCTCTTTGATACAGCCTTTGGTTTTTATTCAGCATGGTATAAGTGCTATTTAGAAAGCTTGAGGGTTGTTTTTTTTTCCAGGCAGGAACATTTTCTCTGTAAATGTTAACCTTATGACACAGCCTGAAATCTTTTTCTTGTGTTTTTATTCATGTCCAACTAATTTTCAGCAGTTGTGAATTCTGGACTGCAGACAACATAATGGCAAAACCTAATGGGTAACCTTTCCACTTAGACTCACACGTGCCTTATTTTGCTGTTGGGTATAGATGGTCCACAAGATGTCCAGCTTGGAAGTGTTAAGGAATCGTGAGAAGTGAAGATCTAGACACAGCTGGTTTTTTCCTTCATGTGCAAAACCACCCCAAAACTGAAAAATGTTGAGCAGTAGCCACAGATGTTGTAAGCCATAAATAAGATGATAGTCTGGCTTCCAGACTGGCTCTTAGCAATTCCAGGAACCTTTGTCCTGTGGGTGGATTGTACAAACTGATATTGAATTGTTCCAACTGGAGTTGAAATCCCATTGAAATATATACTTTGGGGGCTGTGTGTGGTGAAGAGCAAAGTGTTCACACCAGCTGGCCTCCACATGTTCAAGCTGTTCAGTTGAGTTGACTGGACAAGTCCTATGGATCCTGGAGGTAGGTCTTCCTTAGGATTCAACTTGAGATAATTTTGATCTACCATCTCTAAAACATGGGGCTGTGGAGCAGGGCATGTTGTGTCTGTGTCCATTTAGATAATTTTTGAGGATTTGTGGCCTTCTGAGCTTTCACCAGAATCTGGCCAAGACTGTGGTGTGGGTCTGTAGTCACACATTGCATTTGTACATGCTCAGCAGAGCAGAATTTACCATGTGATGTGTTCCCTTCCCATGTTAATTAGGTTGCATGAAGACAAAGGACATGAGAAAAAATGTTCCTGTAAGAATAGAGAAGCATTACATGTTAGAAACAGCAACACTTGGGGTCACAGTTTTGTCCCGTATGTTCTTCCGTGAACTCATCGTAGGTAGGGTTAGGGACCTTACAGCTTCCCAGCTCCAAAAGTTGTACCACATAAGACTGAACAATTAACACGTGCCACATATGAAGTAAGCTGAGATGAGGCCCTAATTCATGGACCATGTTGCTCACTGCTAACACAGTGTCACGCAACAGAGATACAACTCCTGATGGGTAATGGCATTAAGAGTACCCAAGTCATGCTACAAAACTTGCTTAATGATTTGCATTTTTTACCCTATGTTACAAAATGTAGTTGAGCAGATGGATGCAGCCAGCTGTACATAGAGCTTTAGGGAGTACTGGCGAGAAAAGAAAGAGGGTTTTGTTAAGATAAATGTAATAATCTCTGTGATAATTAGTTTAATTTAGATCCCTGCATCTGACTCATTTTTGACTAACCTTGGATGAAGCCTTTCTTGTCTTGCTGACGAGCCTGTGAATTTAGTTTGATCACAATCCCTTTTTTTGTTCTTGTGGATTGCTCACTGATCACTGATATTTTTCATTAAGCAGTTGCTTTATTACATTGTTATTTAGAGGGGAGTAATTTGTGTTTTCTAATTAATTTAATTCCAGGCACATTTAGTAAGTAGCTACAATGAGCCCATTCAAGGGGTTTTAGGTCATATTGACATTGTTTGCCAGATGTGCTTGTTTGTTTTAAAACATTGTTAACTCTGTGATGACAACAGCCCCATTCAATTGCTTGACTCTTCCATCTTCTCTAATCTGCATCTCCAAAACTCCACAAAATTAGAAGATACATTTCAGGTACTAGTGAGAGGTGTCCATAGGCAGCAAATCACAGAGGAATTATACTGTAAACATTGTCAGTATAAACTATTACTATTCTAGTATCAGAGCAGGGACAAGCCTTTTGGCTTCTCTTAGTGAGGGATATGAAGCTATTACTCCAACCACCAAAAAGCTGGACAGTGCCAGAAAGATGCAAACTGGGTGTTAAGTCCACACTTGGCCCATTTACCTCTGAAAAATTTCCAGTGAGGCTTCAGGGGAGAACGGGCAGCCTCGGAAGGATGAGCTTCCAAGCAAGGCGTAGCGTGAGCAGTGATGAGACATGTTAAGGGAATCAAAAGATGGATATTGTAATTCACAGTTGTCAATATTCCAGATTCATAGGCTTGGGCAATTTCTTTCCCAGAAGCTTTTTGGAAAAGCTTGGCATTTTCTCACTGGTGGTGCTCCCAGGATTTGGGGGTTATTCAAGCTCTTCGTGTTCATCACTGTTAAATACTGTATCCATTCCATCATCTGAGCATGAAAACTACCCATTATACCTATCATTTGCTCATTTGGCCTGCTGTGTCAAGAGCTGGAGTTCTGAAATGAGACCCTAATTAGATGAATAAATAACATTTTCACAGGGAAATGTACAGGCAGGTTATTCCCCTGACTATAAGCTTGTCCCATGAAAAACTACAGACATTTGTTAACGTGTTCTGCAGTTACTTATTTTGGTGAAAAGTCAATTATTGCTTGTTCTGCAGCAAAGTCTGGCACGGAGCAGTGACACTGTAAGATACACTCACCAAACAATGGTCTCGATGTGTTTTCCATTATTTTCCGACTGGTTTTCATCTCTTTGGGGTCAGAGCAGACAAAATTAATGACAAACTTGAAGGAAAGATTTGTTCAGTAGTTCATACTTATTCAGTTTTAACGTTTAATGTTTGTGATGCAATAAACTGAATTCTGATACAATATTAACCAACAGCCCAGCTGCATTTCTGCTTTTTATTTTGGAGGGAGCATTTAAATTGCTGTAATATCTTTTCTGTCTCATGCTGGTGTGTTAAGGGTGCATGTGTGCACAGGGATCTGTTCTACCTATTGATTTAATAGGAAAGAGCATCTCTTGGAAGGGGAGAGTAAACGTGTGTGCATGCATGTGGAAGGAGGGAGAGAGAGGAGAATCTCTATCTGTGTGTTTATCTCTGTGATAAATGATGCCTGTTTAAAATTTGACTTGCCATGAACGTTATTAGTGCTTTCCTCTTGAAATGTATTATACAAACACAGTCCCCGTCAGCAAAAATGAAGCTGCAGTCTTGATTGTTTAGTTCAAACAGTTTTGATGTTTCATTGTCCCTTGATCAATCAGAGCCTGAAGGGATATCAGCTATTGGCTGGGAATGCATTAGTGACATGCAGAGCACAGATATTCCTCAAAAGCTTGAAAATATTTCATTTAAAATCCTTGTTGCAGTATGCATTCTAGTCTGAGTGCAACAGCAAAGTGAGCTCTGTTTATCATTTTTAATTGTGGATCTTCCCTATTCAGAAGTACCATCTCCCAAATTACCTTAAAATAGGCATCTTCCTAGACAGATTTGTAATTCACTTGCATCACTTACTTTATTCTCTGTGTAAAAGTTAGATGAGGGCATGGGTTTTAGAATAAACAAAATGCATAAAGTAGAAAACGTAATGCAGCATAAATGCCACATAAATCACGTGCTAAAGACAAAAGCAGATTTCAAACATCTGAATTACTGAGCACTTAATGTGCAGTGTAATCTGTGTTTAGGTTTATGTTTGTTTCTGGAGTGTCACACAGAGCAAAATATGGGGAGTTTCCTCTCTTCCAACAGTTACAGAAAAGAAAGGTCTTGGGCAGTCTTGCAAAATGCACAAGAAAGAGCTTTGCCTGCATTTGTAGGTAAACCTCTGGACAAGTGTTTCCTTTGCTGCTGGCAACTGGGCTATATGCACAAGTAGTTGATTGAAATCTCTCTTGAGTTCTCTTGCTCATCACAGAGTGAGTAAGAGGCTGCTTCAAAATGCAAAATTGTCCTTGAAAAAACCTTTCGTGGTGCCCTCCCAGTTGTTTCTTCCTTTATATCGACTGCAACCTGTGTGAGCCCCCCTTCTTCAAGCTCCTGAGCTTCCCCACCATGGGTCAAGGCACTGGTAGTGCTTCTTCTGAAGCTACAGCTCTCTGAGATTGTTGCTAACAGATAAAACCTCTGGCTTCAAAGATTTACACTGGGGATGGGCAGGAAGGAAAGCATGTGTTTTCTCAGTAATATTCACATTTTTAGGGATAAAAGCTTGTTCTTCCTCTTGCTTTTGTTCTCCTTTGCCCAGCCTGCACCTCTTGGCTCAAGCCAGTGCCCGTTTTCCCGTTGAAAAATCGATTTCTAGAGAAATACTTTTTTTAAAAAATCAACCTGTTTGCCCTGTGCCTCCGCGATTGGTCCGATAAAATCGCCGAGCCGATCGCGTCAAAAGGAAAGAGCCTCGGCTTAATTGTGAGCTAAGTCTCCCGTAATCCAGGGGAGCATTTGAGATTCTGCCCGAGCGCTGGGTTTCGGCAGCCGCTGAGGGCTGTGGGTTTCTCTCCCAGCCTCCCGGCTGCTGCAGCACAAGTCAGCATAGCTAATGCAGATAGAGCTCTCCCCCCGCTCCCGTCTCCCGCTCGCTCTCCCTCTCCCTGTGCTTTGATTCGATATGAACAGACTGGTAACTCCGATGCGAGAGCGAAAGCTGACATAACTCTGCAGATGGCTACGTTCGGATGATACACCTAGGGATTTTTCTTTAAGGGAAGGTAACGTTTAATGCTAATGTTTATTTTTCCCTTGTTGCCATTTTTCAGGACTGCCGGTCCCAAAGAAGAGCCCAAAGTCGGTAAGCACTTTTCAGCTGCTATTTTTTTTGTCTGTTTGTCTGCTCTGAAGGGGAAAGGCATGAGTTTGGCTTGTTTGCTTTGTGGGTCTTGATTGTTTTAAGTTGTCTTTCTATTGCAACCGTGATTACCTTGCACGGCTCCTGCTGCATGGGGAGATGAGAGAGGAATGCAGTACGGAAGGGGGACTTGTTTGCAAATAAAGCTTGAGGTTTAAAGATCCGCTTCCCTGACAGATGAGCTTCTCTGTCATTTAACTTACCAAAAAAACCCCAGCTATTGTTTCCTTTTGGAAAGATGGGAGGCTCCACCTTCTTGCCAGATAGCAATTCCTGTCGGGTGCTCATAGGCACTAACCTTTTCCATTAACTCCCTGAGTTTTCTTGAGTACCCTTGGCTGAATTATTAACGGAATGGGAAAGCACGCACCTTGTCGAGAGAGACAAAGCATGAACGGAGCATGATTACAGTTCCCAGGGAATACAGTCAGCTGTCTGGGTGCTTGCTCTGGAGGCATTTTCATACTGAGCAGGATTGTGCTGCAGGTGTAAGATTCCTCATTTTTTAAAAAAAGCAACAATAGAACAGTATTTTCTTGTCCCCTCTGATCTTATTTCCATGTAAAACTGTTACCTGGATGACATGTTAGCTAGCAGCACGGAAGCCGTGATCTAAAGTATCGCTAAAGCTCCATGCATGACATTATGGAAGAAATTAATGTGCTGTTTGTATGCAACAAAAAGAAATGTTTTATTTTTAAAGGCAATTAAATACTATAAGGCCTGAAAGTTTGCAGTTATCTGTTGGGAGTAAGGGAAAGTCAAAATTCTCTCCCAGGAGCTTTGGGGAAGCAGAGGGAGTGAGGTGTTTGCCATGTTGTAAGATGGTGTGAAACTTCACTGACAGTCCCTGATGGGTGCCAAAACCTGGAGCTGGGCACAGCCCACCTCACAAACCTGGGCAAGAGGTTCATGAAGAGGCTGAGCAGAAGGCTCTTGCTTTTAATACGAGCTCCCTGGTCATCCAAAAAGAAAGCCCTGAAATAATTAATGTGATTCTGATGGCTTAGGGCAGCGCTGATTAAAGTCATGTGAGCCCAGGCCTCTACCATTGTCAGCTTGCATTAATGTTGGGAGGCAGAAATGCGGGGTGTGCTCCCTCGCAAATCACAGCCCTGTCAGACCCTGCGTGCTCGCTGCTGTCACACCCGGGGATTATTTCAGCCCTCGGAAAAACAGAAGCGAGTGTGTAAAATACATACGTGTCTGGCACGTTTCCATTCTCTGCCTCCACTTTGTCCCCCGGTCAGAGCAGGATGGGCTGCACGCGATCCGGACTCCCGACTTCTGTCATTAAACCAGCCCTAATCAATGAGTCTTGGTCTTTCCACAGCCTGGAGGCTCCTGCTCTGCCGCACGCATATTTGGCATCGGGTGAAGCGGGATCCTGCTGTGTCAGACACCTCTCTGGTTGACAGCTATGCACCGTAAAAATCTGAGCAGCATCTAAATCCATGTCAGGCTAATCCTGCCTTGGTGAACAAAGAGCCTGCTTACAAACAGGTGTAGCTGTGCAACAGCAGATTTCTGCTTACTACTTTCTTTGAGGAGCCTGTCAGCCTGGGGAAAGCAGTTCCATTCCCTCCTGTGCCTCTCCCGAACCCTCACACTTTGCTCTGGGGTCCCTTCAGCAGTTTTTCCTATGGTCCTAGGCGGTGCTGTTGCCTCTAAAGCATAGGATTCACAAAGAGCAGAGCCTCCTGTTCCCCCTGCCTGCACACGGGATCGTTGGCATCGGCAATTAGCAGCGATGTTGTGGTCTGCCGCATTGTGCGGCAGCTTTTAATGACCCACCGCTCCCCCGAGGGCAGAGCCGAGAGCTCAGCTGAGCCGGTGCAGCCGCTTCTTCATCCTCAGGCATTTGTGACATGCAGGGGTTGAGCACGGAAACCTGGAGCAAAGTGCATTGGGGCATCCATGTGCAGAGGAGGAAATTGTCCTCGAGGCTCCCTGGGATGGATTTACAAGAACTCCAGAGCTCGCGTGGCCAAGGCGATGCTGGAGAGCAGGGAAGTGGTGATGCTGCAAACGCTGTCCTTCCTTGGTTTGTTGGAGGGCTGCTGCCCAGCTGTGGGGTGAGGGGAGCCCAGCCCGACCCTCTTGGTCATGAAGATCCCTCTCATGGCATTGAGGGCCAGGCCTGCCCCACTGGCACACTCCTGGGCTGGGATGCCGTCTCACTGAACTCCATCCCCGTGTTTCCCAGGGATGCACTGAATCCCAGGGGCTCTCAGTTTGCTGCTGCACTGGCAGCAATGGGGTGAATGTGGGTGCTGCTGGTGGAGCCTGTGCCATGGGCTGTCCCCAGCACTGCACAGCTGCCTGTGGGGCTGGGGGGAACGTGCTGCCCATTTCCCCCGTGCCCTTTGCTCAACGCAAGGCGACAGTTTTCCAGCATTGCTTGTTTAATAAATCAGCTGCAGCCAGAGGACAGCGTACATCCGGGCTGGGAGCAGTGGGCTTGATCTTAACTTGTCCTTGTTCTTTGTTTCTTCTGCTGGATCAGGGAAGTCACAACTCAGGTGTCTATCCTCTACTGCTTTGCTCAAGAGATAAGCCCTCTCTTGTTACCTCCTGTCCTTTCCCAAAGTTCAGACACATTCCCAACTTTCTGCCAGCGGCTGCTCTTTCTCAAGCAAGTCCTGTTTTCAGCTGTCAGCCCCAATCCCCGATTCCCAAGTGGCCAACTTCAGGTTTTTGGTACTGCCTGGCTGTGGAGATGTGTTTTAGCCCCTTGGAGAGGTTTGCTGGGACTGTGACAGAGCCTCAGAATATTTTTTTCCTGCTCAGTTTTCTTGGGCTGTATTTTTCAGCCTGTGTGTATCTTCTGATGAGCTTTGTGCTTCTCAAATTTTAAGGAGAATTTTTCAAATTTGTAAAAGAAACCCTTTGCAGCCATATGTGAGACTGCACATTTCCAAGTTCTTTATTCTCTATTCCCCACCAAAGATATGTTCCCAGCAGCTCTCTGTGCTGCTCACTTGTTTTCAGTTTCCCATTGATTCTTTTTTAGATGAAAATGGATAATATTTTTGCATTGAACAACTAGGGAAATATGTTTTCAGTGTGCAAGTTCTCTAGTATATAAATTTCCCCTGGAATTATCGTTTTATAAAATGGATAAAACCAAACTGGTTTTACTTTTTTTTTTCCTTGTTGCTTGCATCAAAATACTCCACAAGGGGGCAAAGATTCCCATTTCCAGCTCAGTTTGCTTCACTACCAGGACCAGTTTCTCCAAAATGCTCTAGAGCACAAAATCTGCAGCTAGATCATCAGAAGACAAGATTACTGCAGGGGGCAGAAAGTGCTAAGCTCTTCCAAAAATATCATTTTTTTCTTTTGGATTTAAATAAATACATTGTCAGCATAGCTGAATTGTGGCCAAAAATGCAATTCCTCTGCACAGCCTGCCCCTGACAAGAGACTTGCCACATATTTTGGATGGATAGGCAGTACCTGGGGCTCTGCCAGTGTTCTGTTTTTGTCAGAAGGAGAAACTGGTTCCACAGCATGTTTGTACAAACATCCCTCTTCATTCAGAGACCATTTTCCCCCCCTACCTTGAACTGCTATGGGAGAAAACACAGAAACTCTCCCTTTTTGCAGTTTTATGCCTTTGTCTTCCGTTTTGCAGGATGAGCACTGCAAAGTTTCAGCCAGGGTGTTAAGAAGCTGGCCCAGACATCTCAGCCCTGACTTGGGCCTTGGGTGGGGTACGAGAAGCTGCAGTTTTCCACATATTTATTTTGTCAGGGCTGTAAGGGATTTTATCCCATCACCTGAATGGAAGTGTGCAGTCTGCTTAAATGGACTCAAGGTAGTCATCATAGTCTTGATTTCTATGCACTTTTAGTCAAGAGTCTTTCTGGCAAGCTGTTGATGTTTATCAGCAGCTCTGGAGAAGATTGTGGGATCCAGAGGGTCGGAGGTGCTCTTTCTGACTCAGATAGTTCAGTGCCCCATGGTCTTGGCAGCTACTGTCAGAAGTCAATACAATTCAGCTGATGTGCTTTACTTTGCACTGAAAAACATGATCAGTGTCTCAGGGTGAGGTCTGAACTGCTCTCTCTGCAGCACTCTGTCACCAAACAGCCCTGTGCTCATCTGGCTGCAATTTATCTGCTTTCCTGCCCGTGTGTGTGAACTGAGCGAGCCAGACAGCAAGATCCAGACCCAGGAGGATCAGCCCTGAAGCTAGGAACAAGGCAGGAGATGGAGAACCCATCCTTTCATTGGCAGCATCCTCATCTCTTGGGAAAGCTCCACTTGCACCAGGACACAAACCTCTGTATCTAAGCAGTCCTCATGGGAGGGGCATTGCAGTGACCAGGATGGTCAGACCCCTACAATTCCTCATGGGGATGATGTGCTAAAGCTGCTACAGCATGTGCAAAGAATTTTGGCCCCAAACCTTTTTGGCCTCCTCTGGGGATGTGAAAGTCAATAAATATTGTCTTGAATTAATTTAATTACATACATGCATTATTACTGTGGTTGAGTTCCCCTTTTGCTGTTCCCCTCTTAAACTCCTAAACAGAGATGTTACAGGCTTTTTGAATGAGTTATTTCTTGGGAATACAACTTTCCCTCTGAAGAATTTTTCCCTTATTTCTTTAAAAATGTCTGTGTATTTGCAATTGAAACTGTAGTTTAATTAGAGATGGTTTTACTTGAGATGTGCTGACACTTCCATTTGCAACCCAAATACAAAACGGAATTCATGGTTTGTTCAAAATTTAAACCTTTAATATCACAAAGTAAGAGCACTTCTGGAAGTCTAAACTTTGTTTCTTTTTAAATCAGAAAGTTTTCAGAGAGTTCTCACTACTTCTCCAGGGCCTGAATAAAGCTTCACATTTTATCCCTGTACTCCACATTCTGTAACCCAGCTACTTCCAGTGAGATTGGCCTGAAGTTTCACAGGATGCTTGTAGTTATTTTAGTAGTTTGGCCAAACAAACAAACCAATCCAGATGGCTGGACTGAGAGATGTAAAATGTTTTTGTATTTTTTTTCTAAGTTACAAAGGAGTGATTATCCCCAGCATAGCTGTTGTAAAATGGCTTCATTTAAAAACTGGAAGGCTGTGTGTGAATTAGCTTCATTTACCACTTTAAAAAGCTAAAAATGTTGGAAATTGTTTCAGATATTTGTATTTGAAAGTCTGGAGATGAGTAATCACAGCAGGTATTCTTTGTTCAAAATTGCTTTAAAGGACAAAGGCAATTTCACATTCTAGCTGATCTTTTGAAAGATCTAGTCTATCCTTTAAAAGATCCTGGTAGTGGATCAACAACTTCAATGCAAGGCTGAGAGGCCAAAGTCATTTGGGCTGTTGGACCTGGGTTGTTTTGGTTTTTTTTAGTGTAAACCTGAAGTATGTACGACTTAATAATAATAATCTAATCTGTTGGGATTTTTTTAAGACTCAAAAAGGGAGCACTTCATATGGTGACTTTCTCCTCTGTAATTACTTCAGCCCTTCCGTGATGGAGCATTGGCTGCCTGGGGTTTCCTGTTCAGAGTGAGGCAAGGGATCCCCAGACCTGTGGGCACATCAGCCCTCTGTGCTGCTCTGCTCTGTGTTTGCCACCCTAGCCCTGCTTGGTTTGCAGTAGAGAAGTCCCTGAAAGCAGAGACTTCTGTTGCAGTGTTTTCAGGTACCCTCTGCCAGCAGGAGGCTTTAAATTTCTGTCCGAAATTTCTTGGTGCCAGTGACTGACCCCTTTTAGCTGGGAAATAGTGGAAGTAGGAAAAACAACCTCTGAGATTCTATTTTTCTGTGCACAATTCCCTGTGTCAGAGCAGGTGGGAGATTGGTCTGAACCTTGATGTCAACCCAAGGTCATCTTAAAAGAGCATTGAAAAAGCATTTGCTGAACAGTTTGGGGAGCTTTTGTTGGGGGAGGATTTTTCTGTATATCGAGTAGTACAAATCCTGGCACTGCAGATATGGCTTGTGCATCATTTGATCACACTGTTGTGAGTTTGAGTTAAGATCTATGTACCCTGCTTAGCCAAATAGTGAGCAGGGACAACTCTTGACATACTGCTTTGGAATAAGCCCTGCATTTAGGTAGACACATTTTTCCTGTTTTAATATGCTCAATTAAAACAAGGAAATCAGACGGCAAATCGACATTTTCACGTTTGTGAAGGTCTGCAGGAATCCTTTGGATGCTCTGGGAAGCAGAGTCAAGAAAGGGCTGTTGTCCGGCCGTTTGTGGTGTGGGGATTTGGAAGACCTGCAGAGGAAAAGTGATCTTGCATAGTAAGGTCTGTGCTTGAGTCTGATTCAGAGGGACAGTGTGAGTTTTTACAGCAAAATCTGGTAGTTTTTACTTTTTCTTTCAGGGTCAAGTTAGACCATAGTGTTATCTGAGTAGAAGGTTGTTGAGTTTTTCTACCTTAATGCAGGAAAAAATAAGTGCACTGAAACTAGTAACCTCTAGTGAGATTTAGCTCTGTCTTATATATGAGATGGAAAAATGCGTATTTTTTTTATGATAAATGACTTTGTTTTGCACGTCTCTTTCTGTCAGTCTGCCTATCAAAATCTGTCATCGGGGAATTTAACTGTACCCAGCATTAACTAGCAGCAAAAACCATAATTTATATATTTACTTGTGTGCGTGCAGAACCCCTGATCAAAGGAGGGAGAAAAATTGATGGAAAACACCCACTCAAAGACCAATAACCGTCTGTTCCCTCTCTCTCTCTCTCTGTTTCCACTCGCTTTCCTTCCTTACAGCAACCACTTGAAAGGAAAGACAGCCAAAACAGTTCCCAGCACAGCGTCTCCAGCCACCGCAGCGGGCACACCGCGTCCCCCGTGCACAGCACGCAGGTGCTGCCGGAATACAGCGCCGCGGAGGCACCGCCTGCGGACCAGCCGGACACTTCTGGGCAGAAGAAGCCAGATCCGTTCAAAATCTGGGCCCAGTCCAGGAGCATGTATGAAAGCCGACGTGAGTATATGAAGCAGGTGTGGTTGCTAAGGCTACGGCTCTGGCAGCTGCTCCCTGTGTGTTTTCTTTGCAAAGAGCTGGATCTTTTAGATTTCTCTTGAAAATGTGAGGCTTCGGTTGGTCAATTCGGTGTCTGTCGCTGATGTCTACTTGGTAGGGCTGCGGTTTCCTCTCTGGTGAGGAGTGCATTTAGATCATCTCTAGGAAAGGGCACATAAAGCTTAATATGAAAAATCACTTTAAAATTAAAGACCGTCTTTTCCCCCATGTTTCTATTTTGCTCTTAAATTAGGCTGAAGGAGAATTTCCAAGTTTGTTATCTAGATCCTAAACTCTTTTTTGATGTTAAGACTCAGTGTTTGATATGCATAGGAATTTCAGTGAGGAAGGGAAGTAATTAGTTTGCTGAAATTCATATCAGATGCTTTTCAGCCTCACCCTGGGGAGGAGAAAATCCAGCTGAGCCATTTTACTTTGACCAGAGTGGACACTTTAGCAATACAGATATCAAATGCATATTGTAAGTGGCTTTTATGGCAATTAATAATCTGCACACTTGGCTAATGGTTCAGCAGGGTTTTGACTCTGCTCCAAGACTATAAATATGGTTTCAATCAGCTTCTTCTCTGCAAACAGAATAAACACATTGGCTTTGCTTTAATTGCACTGCTGAAGATGATCAAATTTGTAAAAGCTTCTTTAAGCATTAGAGCATTAGGTTCATTTTGAAAGACAGTAGTAACTTTAGTTACAGAAAAGGGAGTTTCAAAGTCTTCATTCTGTGAGAGTGTATCCTGCAGTTTGATTTTAATATGCTAACTGGAAATTGGTAAAACCAGTATGAAATGAACGTTACCTCAGAATGAAAAATGGTAGGGCTGTTTTTTTCTGACCAAACGAATCACTTTGAAGTCTTATATCCTGGAAAAATTAAATCATGAGTCACAGTTTCTTGGCTGAAGATTCTTCTCTTTGGATTGAATGTCTCAGCAATGCAGTTTGTAGGTGTCTCAGCTTCTGTGCATTGCTTTCCTTCCCACCCCTTCCCAGGAATTAGGTGTGCTGAGCCTGCAGACTCTTGGGCCAGGTCATACTGATCTGCGAGTGCAGTGACAGAACTTGTACAGGCAGCTCCTTGAAATAGGAAAAAGGGGCAAGAGCTGAGGGATGGTGGCTATTCAGCACTGCAGAGCTGTGGCCAGAGCTCCTCCTTCTCCTGCCCTGCTGGACAAGGCTGAGGCTGTTCCGTGGCACTGGCATTGCTACTACTCAGCTCGTATGGTTCCCATTGGCACTGTGCTGACATTGCCTCTGACCCCCTGCAGCCACTTAGCTAATTTCTAATTAACTGTTTAACTCCTACTAATTATTCATTAGTATCAGCTTAGCAGCCTTAACTCCTGTCTGTCTTTCCTGATAAAACCCAAGACTGAGCTGGAGAAATCCTGAAGAGTACAGGCAGGCAGTCGCCCTTCTGTGTCCACTTCTGACACCTAAATCCTCCCTCTTTCCTCAATGGCTGCAGTTATCTGTAGAAGTTTTATCCTTGTCTGTGAATAGAGCGCTTCAAGAGGCATTTTCACTGTCTCTTGACCAGCTGGTTTCCCACACCCCATCTTTCCCTGTGCCACAATCCTCACTGCTGGGCCTGTTGCTAGACTGGCATCTGCTACACCCCTTCAGCTTCCCTGTCTCACCTTTCTGTGGTGCAGCATCTCTGTAGTGGTGTTGATCCTCTTCTACTGCTTCAGTCTGTGTCTCCTGCCTCTTCTACCAGATGAGACTTACCAGTTTGAACATCAGTGCTTCTGTACTACCTTTTCATCCCCTTGCTCTTCCTTTCCAGGAAGGTTTCTTGATTTCATAGATAGAAGGTTTCTGAAGAGTGGCCAAAGTGTAATATGGTCTTGTCTCCTTGTAAACTTGTGCCACTTGAAGTGTCCAAGAGCCTATGAATTTCCAACCCTAAGCTGGAGTGAAGCACATTCCCTGGGGATTAACCTGCATTCTTAGCTAGTGACATGGCTTTGCTGCACCTAATAAAATGTGAAGAAAAACAGGAAAGATAAGTGAAAATGGACTTGGACACGCTCTGTCTCCTGTCATGGTCTGATCCCATAGTGTGACTGGTGGTTTTATTTAGAGATCCATGGTCAGCTCTTTCTCCTTCCCTCACCAAGCCCTCACTCTCACTAGTCTCATAAATGGAGGCTGTGGTTTGCAGCTGAAACCTGGGTCTGCTGCCCTGGGAGCTTGAGGGGAGGCACCGTGTTTCTTTCCCTTCATTATGAACCTGAATCATCCCTTTGAGACTCAGTTCCCAGCACCAACTGTGTGGCTCTCTGATCACTCACAGAGAGCTCTGCTGACATGGAGCACCAGAGTGTGTGATGGGAGAAACCATTCCCTGGGCACTCTGGTTTCACTTTCTGTCTGCTCCACATGTGCTTTTCTTCATGTTTGTACCCAGCTGCAGTTCAGTTTAACCCCTGTGCCACCTTTGGCTGGTGGAGATACAGTCATATCATTGCTTCCTTCTTTACTTGAGCACTCGTTCCCTTTGGCTTTGGGTCTGAGGTTAGCATCTCCCATGACATCCATAGCTTTGGGTGGTAGATATGACTCTCTCTGCAATCTTCTGATGAAAGTGTGAGCAGAACTAAAGGAATGTCTAATGTACAGGAGGAGGATGCCACCCTAGTGCCAGTGCTGAGGATGGCTGATACATCCAGTAACTGGGCATTTCGTGGGTGCTAAAATCCCCCACTCCCTGAGAAGGCCCAGCTCAGCTCTCCCAGCTACCCAGGCCAGGGCTTACTCTCTGTTCATTGCTGGCCTTAAATTTTAAAAAAGCCAGAAAAGGATTATGAAATGTTCTTTTGAGAGGCAGGGTTTTGAACCCCCAACAAGTGGACTGAAAAACAGCAACAACCCTTTGTGTTGAAGTATATGATGAATTTTAAAAGGACAGAATTTTAGAGCATTAGATCATCTTAAGTGTTTTATTTTTTCCCATTTGTGAAATTGTTGAGCATAAAGAGAACATAGTGTAATTTTTCAAGTACATCTGACACAAGAAGATGCATTCATTAGCCCCAGCCCAGACAGATTTTTTTTCATTTAAAAATAATAATATAAGGAGGTTTTATTCAATATTTGAATTCATTGTCTCCAGGATATTTCTAAGAAGTACTGAATCTATAATGAACACCTACTGCCTTTTTCACTGGGAGTGCATCCCACTGTTACTAACATTAATAATAAGAATGTAGACATGGGAAGCACAAGCAATATTTTAATTTTTCAGAACTGGTAAAGTGCCTTCTTCCTCTATTTGAGTTGGCTTTGGATCAGTATTTCATTAAAAAGGACCTTTGCCTTATGTGACCTATCTCACTGAAGCCATTGGTAGAGCAGAATTAGGTTCAAAAGCACCAGCTAACCCATGGTTTGTTAAAAGCATATGCTTTTTTGATTTACCCAAAGGCATCCTAATATCAGGAAGCACTCTAATTCTGCAGGGGAGAGCCACAGATGTTACCTGTTTAGGGGAAGAAAAATAAAATAAGAAAAATTAAGCTAGAATTAATAACGCAGAGCTAAGCAATGGCTCCATCACTGTGTGTGGACTCTGACTGAGTGGCAGCAGATGAGAAAAGCAACTTTTTCCACAAATGTGGGTTAAAGTTCCTTCACATGCAGCTCCCCGGGGTGAGGGGATGAGCCCTGCGAGGTGCTGAGTGCTTTGGCTCCGGTCCAAGGAAGCTTATTTTCAAGCTGTAAACCCAACGGGACTGTTGATGCTTTAAGGCTAAGGCTGAGCTCAAATGCTCTGCTGCAATCTGGCCCAGAGTTGCCAGTCTTTCCTGGATTAAGACATTTGAGAATAACCGGCTTTGTGCTGAGTGAATGTGAAAACAGATCATTTGGTGGCGATAACAAATGCACTCTTTGCTGGTGCTAAGTTTTAGCTGCCTGAGCTCCTCGTTATGGGTAACTCATTGCTGCTCGTGGGAGTTGTGTACATGAATCAGAGAGAAGGACAAACCCTTAAGGTTTAAAAACTGAAGCTGTTCCAGGATCCAGGAATGACACACACGAAGAGCACTCAGTGAGAGGAACAGCGATTGAATGGCTTAGCAGAGAGCCTCAATTCTAAAAGCCTCGCACTGTTTTATTGAAATATATTTTTATAATATGCTTTTTATTTTTCAATGTATTATTAAACTTCCTTAAAGATTAACGCAATCTGTTGTCAAATTTTTCTCATGTGGCCTGATTGCTTTGCAAAATACCGTATCCTACATATGGCCATCTGTCAAAACAGCAGTGACAAAATGAATTAATCTGAATTGCAGATGTGTTAATGAATCCCTTTGAAGGGCTTAAGCATTTAATTAAAAGTAAAGCAGAGCATGATAGATAATTTTTAAAGCTTTTAAAATATTCTGAGTTATCATTAATATTTGAATTTTATTTTCAGGCACATAATTTGTTTGGTAGGATTTTTCTCTCCTCAAATCTAATTAAAATAATACAAACAAGTCTTGACCCTGGTGTGTAGTGTTCACTCACCAGCAATTACATAGCATTAAAAATATTTGCACAATGATACAAACATTAGATACTTTCTCCCTAAAATAGAAAAGAAAAACACTCTCCAGAAATTGCAGCCGCCTTCTGATCAGGCTGACTTTCAAGATGATGGTTAATAAAAGCCCTTTGGTAGGGTTATGTCCTTTTATTATATTAATAGCAGACAAACAGTTACAGTCATATTCTTGGGCACACAGATGTGTCCATGCCCTTAGGGAAAGTCTTGCTGAAAAGGACCGTAGTACTCATAGTACTCACAGCGCATCGTGTGAGAAGCGGAAGGAGGGAGTGGGGTCATGGGCAGGCTCCATGGCTCACTCAAGGCATCACACCTTCCCCAAACCTCACTGGCAGAGCTTGGTCATCTTGTCAAGAACATGCTGAAGCCATCTTTCAAAAGCTTCCCATGCCACTGGAAGGGTTGGTTAAAAGGAGAAGGCAAAACCCCCTGGAATTCTCCCGCAGTGGGGTAGTTTAGAAAATGGTTTTATTGCAAATATGGAACCTCCTGAGATTTTATGGCTAAATTGGAGGACTTCTCAACTCTGAAACTCTCCAACAGCTTCAGTGAGACTGTTCACTCTTAATTTCAGACTTGTCCTTATATACTTTGCTGAATCTGGGCCTTAAACCTTTTATACTTTGCCAAGCTATGAGTCACTGAAAG
This sequence comes from Pachyramphus minor, assembly GCA_013397135.1. Lineage (NCBI taxonomy): Eukaryota > Metazoa > Chordata > Aves > Passeriformes > Tyrannidae > Pachyramphus > Pachyramphus minor. The sequence goes on from VYXB01004619.1 coordinate 684,285, forward strand.
TGCTGCTGCCTCAGATGAGCCAGTGACTAAGGCAAACTCATACTGATCATTCTTGAATCCATCTTGTGTTGAAACTGATGTCACACTGGGCAGATTTTTCTTTTATATAACATGTAAAATAATTGTTAAAGTTTGTATCGGAAAGTTTGATTAAAATTACCTCTAATTCAACACTATGTTCATTGTTCATCACCATATATTTAGGATTTCTTTTAACATTAGGAAAAATATTTTCATTTGGAAAACTAACTAAGTCATGAAAGTGAATTTTCTTTTTGTAGCAAAGTATATTTAATGTGTTCTTAGAGAATTTTTTCCTCAGAGGAGAAAAAAAGAGGTTGTCCAAATATACCTGCATGCATGTGCATAAACGTGTGAATTCATATGTGTCTGTATTATATATCCACATGTGCACAGGTGTGTGCAGATAGATGTGAAATTTAGTATGTCATAATCCATAGTAGCTATAACCTTAACAAATTATGCATGAAAGCCTAACATGATCCATAAAGTCACAATTACTTAAATGAACTAACGAGAAAGCAGATACGTTAAGCTTTGCAAAATTGTAAAATTAATATTACAGCTATGTCACCTTCGCCTGCAACTGGACTGAGCAAGGGTGAAAGAGAGAGAGAAATCAATTCCACGAGTTTTGGAGAATGTAAGACTGTGCCGAGAATGTATCTGTGTCTTGTGATGTCTTGTTCTGGTGTCATTGCTGCTCTGTGGCGGGGGGCTCTTCATCACCAAGGGAGTCTGGCAGGGCCATACACCAAGGTTAGCCACCAAGCTGCAAAGCCCTCACTTTCCTGTGTCCTGGCTGGCAGCAGATTGCATAGGCAGTGGTGGGGTGGGTGTATCATGGTCCTGTTTCCTTCATGAGATTGCCCATGGGGCTCATCGTCGGGGCTGCGTCACTCACCTCTCCTCCCATTCCTCCTCACAGCCCCAGCAGAACTCTTCTTACCGCTTTTGCAATACTCTCAAAATGCTCTGGTTTCATTTTGGATGAGGACACTGGCAAATTTTAGCCATTTGGGCTATGCACATGTTTTGTCAGAGTCAGATGTGCTTGAGATCAGTCAAGGTACGGGGATGCAATGAATGACTCCTAGGGGCCATTTTCCATTCATTTTCAGCAGAGTTTGAGCACCACCATTTTTCCCTTTGAGGAGGGAAGGTGGCTCCTCTGAAGTGCTAATGAATAATGGGAGAACCAAAAATAATTTCCTGATATGGACCCCTGGGGGGTCTCACCTCATCTGCACTGAAGCACAGAGGTGGATGGGTGTTCTGGGCTGTGCCAGTGAATCACAGTACACAGAGCTGGTGCAAAGAGTGGTAAAAGGAGTTTTGCTTGGTTGTGTGTGTAAACGTGTGTTGTCTGTATGTCTGTTGTATCTGTGTTCCACCTCTCTGTAATCCTGCCAGTGGAAGGGGCGTTACATGGGTGAACTGGCTTCTTTGGGGGATAGACTTGTCTTTTGTTGTTGCTTTGGTTTGACGCTGCTGGTCCGGCCGGGCTTGCTGTTCCCTCCAGCAGCATTAATTGTCTTGCTGGTACCCAAACCAGGGACATACGGCATCGTTCAGTGAGACAGGAGAGCTGACAAATGGGAAGGTGTTGAGAGATGCTGAGGAAACGGGCTCTGCTGAAGCTCTCTGCAGAAGCCACTTTACCTCTGACAGATCCAACACGCGCTATTAATTGGTTGGGGCCAGCCTGTGCCAAAACAGCCTGCGAAGGGCTGGAGAGACACTTCCGAGTGTGTCTGCTCGTCACGCTCCCCTCGCTGAAGGCAGTGATAAACACAAATTAATTCATGGTCTGAATTCTGCTGTTGTGCCACACGTCTGTAGGGTGGAGAGCTGCCTTCAGCCAGAACAGATGAGCCGTGCAGGCGCCCAGTGTGTTCATCACCCGACTGCTCTGTAATTGTGTCTGGACAAAAATTATTCTCCAGTTCTGTAAGGGCATGGGTCTTAAGCTTAGTTTATAACTGCAGGTAATTAAAGTGTGAAAAGATTATATATAAAGCCAGTTTAAATGAAAATATCAAAGCAGACATCTGTACCTTACCACTCGCCTATTCATTTAATTTTTAGTATTCCCAGATCTTCAATTCATATTATATTTTAATCCTCTTGAATCATTGAAGAGAGACCATCAGAGCTAACCAAAAGTCTTAACACTGAAAAGGACAAGACTAGACCCAAATCTTTGCACAATAGGCACAGGCAGTGTAAAATGCAGTTAGGGCCCAATCTGACACTCACTGATGTCAATGGAAAAGAACCTGCTCATAGATACAGAAAAGTAGATGATGTTCCATTAAATGTGCTGCATCCTGTGTCTGAGTAGGCACTTATTTAAATCAGGTTCCTGAATGATATACTTTGGTTTCTTTACTGAAAATATAGGCAGCTGACTGATAAAGGAACAGCTTTTTATTATCATTAATTATAAATTTTAGGAGGGGATCATTACAAAATTAGTCAATGTTACAGATTCTATCCAATAAATATTAAATGAACCTGAAGTTGTCTTCTGATATGATTTAATGTTAGCAATTAGTTTTGCATTTTTTAAAAAGGGATGAAAGCAAGCATGAGTAAGTTAATATAAAACATCACTGTTCAACCGTGCTTCAAGGTTAGTACTTCACTGTATGTAATATTCATTGTAAAAACCTTGCTGGTGTTCCATACTAATGAGTAGGTGAGGTTGGGCTTTTTTATATTTCCGACTTGTTTTATCTCTTCAGTGGTTTTGCAGAGCCTGTACTCAAGCAAGTGAGAGTCAGGAGAGCTGCATTGTTTTGAGTGGAGCTCTTCTGATTTACAACAACTGGGGATGTGTCCCATTGTTATTTAAAGCAGTGTTAGTAGAAAGACAGAAAACTATGCTTGGCAAAGTTAATTAAACAGTAGAAGTCATAACAAGTGGCTCTTTTGTCTCCTGTGAAAGAGGAGACAGCTGTATTGTTTCTGGCAGAGTAATTCTCTGTTGTACACATTTGTTTATTGATGATTTGGAAGAGGCTCTTGCTCTGGGTAATGATGCTAATATTGACAGAAGGAGATATTATAGTGATAAACAAATGGCAAGTCACAGACACCTAGAAAGTAGAAACCACTGCATAATTTTTGTGATTGAAATAATCTTTAGTATTTAAAATTGTGTTTGCAATATTGTCTGAAAATTCAAGACCACCTTATTTGAAGGTTAAAATTGAGTAGCAGATGCCCCTACACATACATATGAGTAGTCCTGATTTGGGTATAAAGATGTAGTTTTTTAAATTAAAAATTACAGTTTTTCTTCTCTCCCTTCAGTTCCAGATTACCAAGAGCAGGATATCTTTCTATGGAGAAAGGAAACGGGTTTTGGATTTAGGATTCTAGGTGGAAATGAGCCTGGAGAGCCTGTGAGTATCATGTTTTAACTCATGTCATCTTTCACAGTCATGCCAGTAGCACGTATAGATGTGCAGAACTGATCTGTAGCATTATTGTTAAAGTAACTAGTGGACTATATATATCCTGCAACTCCTCCTCACCCTCTCTTCAAAAAACCTCCAAAACTCCATAACAGAAATAGGTTTGTGTTCTCCTTCTACTTTTGTTGTAAACCAGATAAAAACACATAGGTCTGAAATTGCTTGGATACTGAGAAAACGATGTCCTGATCAAGTTTGCAAGTATTTTGGTCTTAGAATGCCAGGTTCTCTACTTGCTCAATCCTCTTCTCGAATTCACTCAACTTCTTTACTATAAATCCAGTGCCTGTGGGAGGTGTCGTCCTTTCACGTACTGCACAGGTCACAGCCTGGTAGTGGCAGCATGGATTTCCACGTTTTTCCCAGCCAAAATTATTTTGCTCATTTATGGGAAGAGAGATTATGAATTCATCTCGTGTTAAAGTAACTCCACAGAACTCACTGAAGATAAACTGAATTGGTGGACAGGCGAGCAGTGCCAAGCTTGTAAAACCCTAGAGGCAACTGAAAGAGTAACTCAATCTCAACTTTCATGACAAGACCCTCAGTGCTTTTAACCATCTTTCTGTCTGGTCACTGTTTGGTTGAACAAGTTTCCCAAGGCTATCTGTCATTAGAGTGGATGGATGGCCTAAAGAAACAAGATGTCAATTTATTACAATTCCATGATCTGGCTGCATTCACATAGAGCTGCTTTCACAGGAGCAACTTTCCTGACCAGCAGACATTTGACAACAATTTCATGTCCCTGCTAGATTGGGTCTAACTACGGGTGCCCCTTGCTTCTAGCTGGTTGTTGGGCTGGTTCTCATTTGTTTCTCTTCCTCTGCTAATTCATCAGATTTCCATCGGTCACATTGTACCGCTGGGTGCTGCTGATGCTGACGGCCGCCTGAGATCGGGTGATGAACTGATCTGTGTGGATGGAACGCCTGTTGTTGGGAAATCACACCAGCTTGTTGTCCAGCTTATGCAACAGGCAGCCAAACAAGGTCATGTCAATCTGACCGTCAGGCGCAAAGTGGTTTACACAGGTAGGTTGCAGTGCTGCTCTGCAGGGGTAGATTTTCTTGCCAGGCTCCCATCTGCTCAGCAAATGGTTTAAAGAAAAAAAGCCTTCTCCTTGTAGTACTGGGAAAACACAGGGGACGTGTTGTTATTCTTCCTCTTTTGCCTGTTTTTAGTCTTTTTTGTGCTTGATCAAATAAGTTTCAGTTATTTTTTTTCCCAGTCAAGACCCTCTCAATCTCAGTTGGATTTCCCAGTCTTTGTGAAGGTTTCGGATAAAATAGAGAACTGTTTGATTGCAACATATCATTTTTTGTTTCAATTATACAGCTATGGCAATGTGGCTGACTGCCTTGTGTTTTCTGTTTACTTCCTGAAATAAATGTACTGCCTGATAGTCCCCCTTAAACTGGGAGTGAGGAGAAAAAAGCTGAGGAGTCCACAGGAGGGGAAGGGAGGTCAGTGGTGTGTGGTGTCTGCTGTCCTAGGCTCAGGAGAAACTTCAACACGTAGTCAACTAACTGCAGGAAGGAAAACTGTAAACATTGTTGGTTCTGGTGGTGCAGGGTGTGCACGTTTGTTTTCATAGAACCATAGAATGCTTTGGGTTGGAAAAGACCTTAAAGATCATACAGTTCAAACCCTTCTGCCATGGGCACTAGAGCAGGTTGCTCAGGTCTAGAGAGGTTTCTGTATGCTGAGTTATGCTGGGCATTGTGTACACACTGCCAAGTGTAGGGTCTAAATGGACAAAAAGAAGCTGGCAGAAAGACAAAGATTGGGAGAGAAGTGACACTGCCTGGTGACACCCAGATGAATGGCTGAAAAATGTCCTGATAGCAAAGAAAATGGAAGACGTGAGCATGAGCTTTCTGAGTGACGTGTGACCTCGTGCTTAATATTGGAGAGTAGCTTTGGGTGCTGCCTCTTTCTGTGTGAATCCCTTTAGGGAAGCTCAATTGTAGCATTTGGTTTAGCTCACTTATTCAGAAAGAAAGGATATTGTGTAGCCTTTCAAGTTCAGGCATCATCGGATAGATAGGCAGACATGTACTTTGATCTTCAAGAGCATCAAAATAACATTCAGTTTGGAAATGAGGCCCTCAGTGGAAGTTAGGACTAGAAAAGTATCTCTGAAATAGCTCTGTGTTCTTATCCGGGAGTGAGCTCCTTCTGCACAATATTAAATGCTCACTTCTCTTTTCTTTCCTCCTTCACATTGTGGATTAAACATCAGGCAATGTCTCTCCTCTGACAACCTCTCTTTAATTCCTGACCAAGGGCTGCCAATGTGAGAGAAGCTTTAGGAGAAGAGCTTTGGGAGGAAAAGGAAGGGCAGCTGAATTTTGGTATTGTTTTTGTGCATAGATTTTCTATGTAGCTTTGCAGCCTCCAGGCTGGAAATTACCATGAAATATTTAGATGCATGAGATCTCTCTTGGTATTTCATTCAGAGGCATGTTACTCCAGACCGAGCTATTTCTGAATCATTTCAAATGTGGACACTTACTCTAGGATAAATTATTCAGAATCCCTTCTTTCACCTTATATTTGCAGGCTTTTAAATTCCGGTATAACTTTGTAGAGAAGGCTGTTCCTGAATTTTGGTCCCTTGTTTCTCCTGTCATCTATATGCCAGTAGAAAAAAGATTGTTCACCTAAATGGGTACTCTGTCTTGAGATTCATGTAAGGAGAATTTTATGCGCCTGTATTCTTAATATGTAGAATAGTATATATTTAGTACATACTCTAAGTGCAGACAGGACTTCTATCCAAGGATATTTTAAAGTCTTTCTTTTTTTTTTTTTTTTTTGGACCACGATTTTAGAGGATTAGATTTTGTTTGCAGTGCATTTTCTTGCTGTTGCTTTTAAGATCTTCAACTTAATTTTGATTCACCAAATTGGAGAAGTGACCTGATTAGTGGAGGCAGCCATTCAGCAGGGACAAGCGCAATATGCTGCTCTCAGCTGCACAAATGGGCTGCAGAGAACAGGCCGAGCAACAAGAAGTGGAAGCTATTGTGGGCCATGAGCTTTACGCTGAGGTTGGCTCAGGTGAAGGAAAACACTCTGCTGGGATGTAGGCAGGAGGGAACTCTCCTGATTTCCCAGCAGATGATGGCTTAGTGCAATATGGTCCAGCACTTCAAGAAAGACATGTTTTAGTTGGAGAGAACCCAACTGGAGGGAGTCCAGAGGACCAGGGAGAATAAGGAGAGCCCTAGAAAACATGGTCTGCAAGGAAATATTGAACAAATTTGGATTCTTTAGCTTAAAGTAGAGAAGGGGGAGGAAATATTGAACTCCTCAAGACTATAAGAGGCTGCTGCAAAGAGGAAGGGAATAATATGTACTCCATATGCCTGTTAGATAGCACTAGAAATAATAGCCTTATGTTGCAGCAGGGAAGATTTAAGTCCGATATTGCAACCAATAGATTGCCTGGGGAGATATTTAACAGCTGATTAGACAAACATCTGTCAGGACTGACACTAAGTATAGTTGGCCCCCACACAAGCAGAGTCTGGACTAAGCGATTTTTTTGAGACTCCTTCAAGCCTTGTGGTAGCTGATTAGATTTTAAACTAATACCCCTTCCAATTTCAATTGCTGTTAAACACTTGTTTAATGTAAATGTTAACAATGTTTAGTGGTTTCCCTGTCTGTGCCAGTTGCTGATAGTTGCTGGTTCTTCTGCCCAGAAAAGCTTGGTTCACGGGTTGTTTTGCTAGTGTGGGGGATTGTTATTACTTCAGATCCCGTTAATCAAAGGCAATCAGTGCTACCTATCTGATAGCACTGAGTTTAAAAATACACAGGTGTTGTGATGGATGTGTGATATTACTGTCTCTCATCATGGCTTGTGCATGTATATACAGTTGTACATATATAACTGAAGTGGGGATGTGATAGCTCAAGGAGACACCTTTCAATGTACTCTAGGTTTAAAATGCCACCGAGCACCCAAGCACGCAGCACTCTGCTGGTTTCACCATCCTGCTGCTGGCAGTTTGGCAGTGAAAGGCTTTGGCTGCGTGACCACAGAGAGGAGAGGGTGAGCATGTGTGGTCAGTGCCATCACTGAACAGAGCTATTGGTGGTGACATGCAAAAGGATACAGAGCCCTTGGTCATTATGGCCTTGATCTATAGACTAAAGCAGGTGATTCTCTCCTACCTTTCTCCTCTGTAGAGATCTCTTTTCAAGCACTAAATGGCACAGCCTGCTCGAACAACCTTTCTTCCCCTCCTCCCCAGTTCCCAAGGCAGAGAATGAAGTCCCATCCCCGGCCTCTTCCCACCACAGCAGCAACCAGCCGGCCTCGCTGACGGAGGAGAAGCGAACGCCACAGGGCAGCCAGAACTCCCTCAACACCGTCAGCTCGGGCAGCGGCAGCACCAGTGGCATTGGCAGTGGTGGTGGTGGGGGCAGTGGTGTTGTCAGCACCGTGGTCCAGCCCTACGATGTGGAAATCCGCCGCGGTGAGAACGAGGGCTTCGGCTTCGTCATCGTCTCGTCTGTGAGCAGGCCCGAGGCGGGGACGACGTTCGGTGAGTCGTGGAGTTTTTTAAGTGCGCCTCAAATGAGACGCAGGTTTGAGCACAAGGAGGCAAGTGGGGATCTGTTTAATTAAGAGTGTGCCCCAATTTATATAATTAATAGCTTAATCGGAGGCAAAGACTTGGAGGCAAATACCTCCTGGGTTTTGTTCAGCACTGAGTCGAGAGAAGCCAAATGAGAAATCCCAACCTGAAGAGCAAAAATTGCCACCAATGGCAGCTGCTGATGCTCTCTTTCTGGGAGAGCCTTTCTGGGGTTTGCTCTCCAAGGAGCAGCTGGGGATTCTCCCAGTGATGCTGTTCGCTAGTGCAGAAATGGAGCAGGTAGAATGAAATATGTCTCCTGATGGTGGAATCAAGCCAGTTGATTTAAAAGCAGTAATGCTTAAACTGATTAACTTCTCTTTGGCAATCAGATTTATTCCTATCCTCATTATGGAGTGAACATGCTGATAGATGGAAAGTTTTAATTAATAGTGCTTGCTGGTGAGACATAAAATGCAGAATACTGTTAGAAAAACAGGATGGTTTTTTGACCCATTTCACCCCTTCCCAAATCCATTTCTTCAGAGTAGGAGGAAATGAAGTATATGCAATGTCATACATAATGCCCTAATAGAGGGTGATCGTGGTTTCTGTTTGAAGACAGTCTTTCTGCCAGGCAGACACCTATTTCCAGGTGTTGCTGCAAAGGAGATGTGTGTAAGCTGGTTTTGCAGGTATGCCCATGACTGCCTGTTCTTGAGCAGAAGTGTTGTTGCAAGGAGGAAAGCAGTCAGAGATGCTATTTTCTTTCCTTTCCATCTCCTCCAAAGGGCCAGAGGCAGCATCCACTACGACTTTGTAGTGGAAAAAGTCCATTAGTCTGTGGCAGATGTCAGGGATGGAGGGGGAGAGGAGAGGCAGAGCATGTGCCTTGGCCATTTTCACACTACCTCTCAGAGAAGGGTCATGGTTTGCAGAAAAAATGTATTGGAGGCTCCCTGTACAGCCTGAGGGTTCCTGGGGCACGCAGGTGCAAGAAGTGGCCTTTCCCTCTTTATTCTAGGCTTTTTTTCCTGAAATTTATTGCCCATCAGTAACACCCTTACTTACATCACCTCCTTTGCTGGTATGATGTAGAACAGGCCATTTCTAACACCGTTCTGAGGAGTTATAGCAGAAGAGATTTCAAGGGGGAAATTTGCCAGTGCATCGGGTTCTGTCACTTCTCAGGTACCAGGCTTCTTCACACTGTCCTTGCTGCTGGAAACTGCTCTTGAAAATAGGAGTTTAGGTTCCAGGACACAGTGGTGCAATATAATACAGATTAAACTGAACTCAGTCTAAGCCAGAGGGAGTGCTTTTATCTTCTGAATGTATTTGCAAACATTTGTAAATAACTTTTACTGTATGAAGACTATGCTGTAACTCTTTTCTGCAGAGAGGCCTTGACCTGAGGTTGTAAAGAGTTGTGTTTGCTTTAGCCAAGATACTTGCTAACTGGAAGTTTTCTGTGCAGGGACACCTCATGGAGATCTTTTGATCTGTGACTGTTTTTCCTTTAATTTTTTTCAAATATATTCAGCTTTTTCCTAATACTCCGCATGAGATGTGTTCCCTCTGCTGTCTGGTGCTTGCTCTGGACCCGCTTTGTAGTTTTTTTCTTTCACATGTAGTACTTAGAGATGGGCCAAACTGGTTCTAAAACCCACCTTGGTCACTTTGGTGTGGGCTCTGTCATCTGTGTTCAGTGGATTGGATAGAGTCATGCCCTCGAAACAGCCTTTAAACTGTATGGGGCTTTGTATTACCAGAAAGAGAAACTTCCTAACATCCTAGTAAAAGCAGAAAAAAGAAACCTTCCTGATATTTGTAACTAATATTAACACTTTCTGCTAGTTCTCATTGCATCTTCCCAACCTCACATATCCATGTCTTAGCCTTTTCTTTATGGTCTTTCCCGTGTTGTCATGTGTGCAGCAGTGTATATATCTCTAAAACTACTAATCAAGTAAAGACTACAGCAGAGATAGGAAAGTGCATCTTGAGGGTGAATGTATTGTGGATGCAAAGTATGAGGTGACCGCTCTGTACCTCATGTTTTACTCACATGTTGTGTGCCTGAGGGCCCCTTGCCCACATAAAGGAGCCGTACAGAAGCCCAGTGGATTTATCTGAGTGGTGTCGTGTATCCTCTTTGTCCCAATTCTGCATGTTTTGGAACAGTTGTGAGGAACAGGAGGAGAATTTTGTCTCCAAAACACATTCATCCTAAAGTGCTCTTGCTTTGTGTGTCAGACATCTCAATGGTTTTGTGTGTGGTTTTAGAGGTATTTAAATGAGGAGGTCCGTATTCCTTACCTGTTCCCACCCTGGTGCCATCTAAGGTCATAAAAGGGGAAGGGTTAACAGAGGCTGAGGTGGATGCCTGCACCAAACAGGTTACCTTTGTCAGTCTTGGCCCATCTGTAGTGGTCCTGTGCCTTCCCTGGTAGTACCTTTGTTCACGATAGAAGAAAAACGTTTCATGTTGCTTCCCCGTGCAGAGCTGATAGAGTGGGTCTGTGTGGTAGAAAGGGAGCTGTGCTCCCTCCTAGGCCTAGAACGATTTTATCTTTCTAAATTGAGAAAGAACAAAACATTGGCAGAAGCTTGAACAGCAGTTGGCTCAGAAAAGGACCAGAGAGGCTGACACCGATGTAATCTTGGAGAAGGAAGGCTGAGTTTTCTACAAACAGTTTCAATTCTTTTCTTCAAAAATAAAATCAAATTTGGGTTATGATGGGGCTGCTAAGTGCAGTTGTAGTCAATAAAAATCTCACCATTTATTAACACAAGTCGAGGTGGGGGGAGTTTTGAGTGATTAACAAAACACCTTTTTGTGGAAGAAGTAAAGCGTTGTGCACTCATACTAGTTGATTGCCAATGTTTTGAACACTGGCAGCAAAGCTATCCTATAATAACTTTTGCTTGATGCATTAATTAATTAACCCTTAACCTTCTCTTTCCCTTTTCAACCCTTTTTCTCCTTTTCCCCTTCACCATATTCCCACGTATGTAAACAATTAAAAACCAAACCAAAATCAAAAACAAACAAACAAAAAAAAAACAACCCCCAAACCAATACAAAAGCGGGAAATGCATGTGTGGCCATGCCTCACAAAATAGGTCGGATAATTGAAGGGAGTCCTGCCGACCGCTGTGGGAAGCTGAAGGTAGGCGACCGGATCTTGGCCGTCAATGGGTGCTCCATCACCAACAAGTCGCATTCAGACATCGTCAACCTCATTAAGGAAGCGGGAAACACCGTCACCCTGCGCATCATTCCAGGAGATGGTAAAGTATATGTTTCCTGCTGTCATATCTGACCCTCTTGCTGGTTTTGTTCCTGGGCTTTTTGTGTCAGTTGGAGCTGCAAAGTCATGGAGGACTCAATCCCCGCTCCTGCCTCGGGAGGTAGTGGTCAGGGAGGTTGTGAGTCTTCCATAGCTTTATTTTTTTGATCCTTTTTATAGAAATAGATGGTTTTAAACGGGGAGATGCTGATTCGACATTAAAAAAAATAGTATTCCATTCTATGTATCTCCTTAAACTGATCTGCCACGAGTTTGATGCATGACTCGGTACCCTTTGATTTGATCCTTAGGTTAATAATGCAGCTTTAGAATATTTGGGAATCACTTTTTAGCATATGGGATTCCTGAAGCTTTGTATAGACACAAGCAGGCTACAGACTAAAGAGATAACAGAAAGGGATAAACACTTTGGCATGTTTTAAGCTGTTTGAAAAGCAGATTTGTTTTTTATTCTCGTTAAGTTGTTTCAGGAGCAAGCTCAGTACATTTTTAAATGACTGTTTAAATGGTGGTGGCTCTGGAGCTGCTGTGAGCCTGCAGCTGATCATTGTAAGAGTTACCCTAGATAGAATCCCACTGTTTCAGATCAGAGGGAATGTGCAGGATCCCTAATGATAAGCAGACATTTGGTACTGGTTTCAGGTCACTGAAGTATTTAATAAAAATAAGGATCTGTGTTACATATCAGTTTTGTTATGTTGATGCCTAGCTTGACCCGCAAATAAGAACAGAGCAGAAACCTTATAAAATATCTGCAGTAGAACTAAAATTGCTTTGGTTCTACATTCTGAGTATTTATTTATTGTCCTGCTCTGCAATGGATGGGTTCATAGTGGGAGCTTGTTAGGCAGAAACCTTTTAACATTGCTCTCCTTTTAAGTTAAATCCATGGGTATAAGATTTGATGACTCAGATACAGTACTAACGAGCATTCCTTAGAGTGGTACAGGACATTATTTGCATTTAAATGTGGAGAAAGTGTGATTAAGTTTGAAAGAAAAGCAGAGAAAGTATAGCTGAGATGAACCTAGTGCCTGTAAAAAAGAATGAAGATGTTTGATGATGTGATTTCCAGTGAGAAGCACTGGGTAGTTGCTAACTCTTAAACTTTCTGATCTGAAACATGGATTTGGTTACCCCACAGAGCATGATTATGCTGTGTTTTGTTATAGGATAAAAATAGACTGCAATGAGAAATTATCTGGTTATAAATTGTTTCTGTTTAGGATGATCTGTTTTGCACAAAGGCTTTATTTTCCTACTGTCTAGTAGGTACCAGGTCAAATGGTATATGGTCCTCTGCTGCATGCAGCAAATTAGGTGTTCATGAATAATAAAATGGCTGTGAATCAGGCTAACATCAGAGCTGGCCTATGCATGCCTGTTTTGGGAGATAAACTGAGAGAAGAATTGTTCATTACCTGTATTTTAGTATCTCACAAAAATCAAGGAACATGAATCTTTAAATAAATAAAGAGCTTATTTTTTTTAAGGCAAAACCACGTGAGAAATAAACAACTTCTCAGTGGTTTAAAAAATTTTTAAGAAGAATAAAGCTCCCTAATATGCTCAGCCAGTCTTGTTCATGCAATTACGTGTCCCAGATATCATGTAAATCGTTTAGGTTAGGGAAACATGTACCTGGGACTGACATCACATGTTCCTAGAGAAAGTGGAAAGGTGTTTCCTAGGGCAGGAGTCAACTCTACTCTCATAGCGATGCAAACTTCAAGTCTTTTTATTTACTGTCACTTTGAAATTCCAAGTCAGATTGCCAACTTTGCATAGGATTACCTGCATCTAATTTCCAGAAGTAAGATCCAACACTGAAAATTGCTGAGAGGTTTGCTGTAAACCCCCATGAGATACAAGAAATTGGTCTCAGTGTTGTTTTCTTTTTGATGTCTTTATGTGCTTTTCTTGATTTGTTGTTTTCTTTTTGTTGACTTTTGAGTGCTTTTTTTTTTTGGCAAATATAAATGGTCTCTGTGCTTCAAGGAGGGGGGAGCATAAATCAGAAGCCACTTGTCAGATAAACATGAAACTAAGGCGCGTCACAAGACTCACAATAAACTCACACTGCTAATCTCTTCTAACATTATTAAAAACACCACGGATTTTTGCTTTGGAAATAAGTTTTGAACAAATTAATTGCCACAGACCACTGTAGGATTATGTTTGCCGTGAAATTATGATGCTTTAACACGCTTCCAGCTGATGCAAGGATGCAGAATGCCGGGAAAGAACAAGCTTAGATTAGACATTTAATTGGTGACTGTTTTAGGGCAGAGGAGGGCAAGGAAACAATGAAATATGTAGATTTTAGAACATGCAGTTGTAATTGCACTAAAGATTATTTTTGCTATGTTCTGCTCCACTTTTTCATGGTGGTTGGAATGCATGCTGAACCAGTGTCTAAAAAACTAGCAAAACTATGCACAACTCGTGACTCATGGGATAGGGTGGGCTAAAGGTAGATGCAGTACAGTGGTGTGAAGATACATCTGTACCAAAGATGTGTTGTTGCTCTGCTTGGTATTATTAGTGTGACCTACTAAAGGGTAGGAATCTTGCATTCTCTTTGAAGCCCATCTTCATCTGATCTCCAGATATTTGTGGATGATTCCAGAGGCTTTTGTTCTGGATGAATACAGAACACTTAACTGTGTTTTGGGGCTTTGGAGTCAGATTTTAACATCAAGGCATCTTTACAAAATAAACAGAATTATTTCTTAAAATTCAACAGTGTAACCACCCATGGGGATGCCTCCTCCTCACACAAGCCAACTGTCAGTGGCACAGCATCACAAGGGTGTGTTTTGCTCATGCCTAACCTGGGAGGTGCAGGCAGACCCAGGAGCCTCTCTTGCTCTCTGAACTAATGGACACAAGCCAGCTCGGGTCTGGAAGATGTTACAGCTCCATATGCTGAGGGTTTGGGCATATTAACTTGGGCACAGTACCGGAGGCAAAGGAGCTGTGTTCTTGTTGCACCCATCTGTTTAAGTGGTTCTTTTTCTCTTTCCCCTATCCTGAGTTTCCCTTGACATGCAAGTAGCTACAGAAAGGAAAAATCTTCCCCTTATCTAGATTTCTCCATAATTAGAATATATCCATGAAGTAAATTAAGCTTCCAGGACCAAGTAGCCCATGACCACCACCTCTCCTTAGTTCAGGCAAAACCCCTCTCATTGCTGCAGTTTTGTTTTACAGCTGGACTCTGTTTAATAGTGGCAGATTTCTCCATAGTCAGTGCAATGAATTACTGGATATCTGGAGCTTAAGAGGCAAACAAGGGCAGGGTAGAAGGCCTTGTAATTTTATGTTGGAGAGCCAGATTTTTCCATCCAGTTTTTGTCACTGTTGTCCTAGTGATTGTGCATTCAGTTTAGATTTTGATCTTGAAAAGTGGATCACGGTCAGTATTTCGTAGTTACTTGTCACCTGTGGTTCTCTCTTGGTTACAAACTGGGGGTCTCCTGTGTGCAGAGCTGTTCCTCAAAGGAGCAAGGGTCTGTCACTGCAGTGGCTTTAGCTGGGAATGCTGTGCCTGATGAGTGGGTGTTTGTGTTGACTGTGTCCATTATTCTCCATATGTGACCAGCTGTTCAACACCCTCTGAATTCAAACTCCCATGGGAAGGAAAGGGTGTTTTCAGGAACTGATGACTTCTGGAGCAATTCAGCATTTGAAACTCTTCAGTACTAATTTCAGTTCAGGATTGATACAATATGTAGTTCTGGAAAAGGTGTTGAGTTCAATACATAGGACTTTCAGGTCTTTCCTCCCAAAGTGTGTTGCTAATATTTGGCTATTGGCGTTGACATGACCTTAATTTTAGGCAGAATTTTGAATGAGTTTGGGGTTAACTCTGGTGTTCCTGAAGTCTGTGATACAGCTCCAGAATGACAGGGGGAACATTTTGCCCTGCCATACTCTGAGGGACACATAGGTAACCACTTTTCAGTTGTGTCTACAGCAACTCCCATCCCAGTTGTGGGAAGCAGGAGAGAGGACCTCTCCTTGAAGCACCTCCTTCTGTGCATAGAGAAATATGGCAGCATATCTGCACAGACTGATGTTGAGCTGAGAGCCTTTTACTGTGGCAGAAATTGAGTTTAGGAGTTACTCCTGCTCTCTGTATTCTCTCTGTGCATCCTTCTGTAAGTGGTACCCAGAGCTGCTGATGCATTTGGTACAGGTGGTTCCACATCCCTGTGTGCAGCTTTCAGTGCTCAGGCAGTAGTGGGTTGTATTTCAAAGACAGATTTCAGTAAGTTTGGGTTTTAGCCACATTCAATATCACCTTGTGAGGTATTAGATAAAAGCCACATCTCAATTCTACTGAAGATTGCAGTTTCTGATGGAGGAAGGGACTGATAAGCTTATAATCCCTGGAATAGTTATAACTACTGTAAAATTCATCTAGCCAACCCACCATATTTAGAGACTTTAATGATTGGAAATCATGTCATTAGATAACAGACAAAATATTTTTCAACCCTTCCTCCATAAGTCAGTCTTCATTCTGAGTGAGTCTAAGGGTCAGAAGGGTTTCCAATCCAGATTTCCTATTTTTTTTTAATTTTAATTTTTTTTTTTCATTTTCCAAATGAGTTTACAGTTTAATATACATAATTACTCTGTTAAGTTGGGGAAATGAGAAATTTGAGCCCATCTCAAGTTCTTTAAAAACAATCTAATGATAATTTCCTGTGAAATGTCTTTGCATAACTTTTTTTTCTTTCAGTGAATAGCCAGTGGTCTTCCCTTATAATGAAAACCAAAATCTATTTTGCAGAATCCTCCAATGCTACTTTATTGACCAATGCAGAAAAAATTGCTACAATCACAACCACACATACTCCTCAGCAAATACCACAGGAGACCAGGTCAGATTGTTTTCCTTGAGGAGGGCATACTGACATGCTCTCTCTTTGGTTACTCCTTGATCACCTTCACATCCCATGAGCTGTATTTTTCTTCTCTCCCTCTTTCTCTCATTCATTACAGCAGGAACAACACCAAACCAAAGCAGGAATCCCAGTTTGATTTCAAACCACCCCAAGCAGCACAGGTAAGGAGCACCTCTCTAATTGTTTTGTTTACCACAGGCTGTTGTTTCCAATCTGCTTGAGGGCTGGCTGTGTTCAAATATTTCCCTTGAAAATTCCTACTGAGAAGCTGTTCCCCTTCAGTCTGTTTGCTAAAAAAAAAAAAAAAAAGAGGAATTTGCTGATTAGTTTCTTAATATGTGTTGCTGTTGTTTCAGCTGAGAAACATTTCCAACACATTCTCATCAAGACTTTGAGGAAGAAAAAATAAAGGAAAAAAGCTGACATTTTTAGGGCAGTAATAATTTATGTGTTTGTTTATTGAATTGTATATTGTGAGGGGCCTCTCCAGAAAGTATTGTTGTGTGCAAATGATAAATTCAGAGGACAAAAAAGAGGAAAACTTAATAAGGGGCGATGGCTGGAGTGTTCCAGCTCGCATAGATGGCATCTTATTAGAGAGATTATCTGTCTCACTGTTAACTTTCCTTGCCACTGGCCATCCCAGAAGTAAGCTCTTCTATTAGGGGCTTCAAAACATCCTCATAATAGCATTTGTGGAAAACAATGCCCAGGCTTCTGAGCTGCTTGCAAAGGAATAGATGATGCAGTAACAAAAAGGAAAAGCCAGCACCACAGCACACACTCAGCCCAGGTACCATTAGACATTTCACTGAAGTCTGGCACTGAAAGTGAGGTTGCCTTCACCTTCCATGCAGTTGGTAGAACGCTGACTACCCTCCAGAAAAAGGCCTTTCTGCCCTGGGCACAGGAGGTGTTGGATAACAGAAATGCCCAAAAATGCACCAAGGGGCGTGGCCAAGCCCATTCGTCCCAAAAGCCCTTCACACACCACCACCAGAACTCCAGATTTCAGAGTGGAATCTGAGGAAGAAGCAGATCCTGGTCTGTGTGTGAAAATTCAACTCGTTTTCTATTTTTAATTACAAGTAACAAAAATAATTGTTGGTTGAATAATTTCAAAATGAGAGTAGAGCAGTTTTTGACTTTCTGTTCAATTGGGTGCTGTCTCTTCTCCAGCAGGACCAAGACTTCTACACTGTTGAGCTGGAAAGAGGAGCCAAAGGTTTTGGCTTCAGCCTGCGAGGTGGCCGGGAGTATAATATGGATCTGTACGTGTTGAGGCTCGCTGAGGATGGTCCAGCTGAGAGATGTGGGAAAATGAGGGTATGCACAAACTGATTTTAAAACCCCATTTCTTTGGAATTAGCTGACTTCCCTGCCTCTCCCTTCTGCTGTACCAGCTAAAAGGGAAATTAAATGTTAACTGAAAGTGGTTCCTGTTTACTTCTGTCGATGGCATCTGTCACTCCTTGTATGCAGTCTGTAGCAGTGTGTGTTCATTGGGAGACTTCACCCCCTTCTTCCAATCCTGCTTTCCAGATTCTAATACATAATCTGTCTTTTAAAGCCTAACACAGGGATACATGTAGCAGTGAAAATGTAATAGCTACATCTTTGTCTGCTCCTGAGCAGAGTAGGGACAGAGCAGGGACAGGCCCACGGGTTACAAAATTGCAGTGTAGTTTTTGATTACCATTAACTGTTAACTTCACATATCAGCTAAATTACAAATATCATAACAAGAGCATATGTTATAAAATGCCTACTAAAAAATTAAATTGCCACATTTTATGTACTCCTTGCTCCTCTGTTAGAGAATGCATTATAACTTTCCCACATACATCTTTTTCTTCTCCAGATATGTCATGTGAAGGGCATTTGCAAAATTATTTTGCTAGGGGTAGGTCTATTGATCCAAAAATTTTGCTGATGAAAATATGATGAAAAATCAGTGCTGCCCTGTGGAAGTCAATGCTTTGACAACCCCCTCCAAGCCCTGTTTTCTTTCCTGATAAATGATTATATTTACAAAAGCAGCTTTGCAGGTTCATAGTAGTATCAATATCCGAGTGAGAAATAGACCTGAAAAAGCTCTGTGAACATCCGTGTGTACTATAGACTGTGAAACAAAACAACCACTTTGAAGACTTTACAAATAATCTAAACTAAGTAGAATAGCAACACTTCTAAGGCTGCTCTTACTATTGAGCAATACAGTTTTGCAATGTGGTTTTGCAGAACAGCAATGAAATATTTTGATACCTCAAGCTTCCCCCATCGTCTTCATATCTCCCAGGCCTCTGCACACTGGTTTTTGCCACTGGACTGTCACTGGAAGGAGTTGGGCTTATTTAGCTTCACCTGGTGCATAGTTGTTCCACCTTTGCTGCAGCCATTGTCTTGTGATGTGCTGGAAGGGACCCTTGTGGGGACTTGCTTCTAATCTTAGGCTGTTTTATTACATTGACAGATCGGTGATGAAATCTTAGAGATCAATGGAGAAACCACCAAGAACATGAAGCACGCTCGGGCCATCGAACTGATTAAAAATGGTGGCCGCAAGGTCCGCCTGTTTCTGAAACGTGGAGATGGCTCAGTCCCAGAATATGGTGGGTCAAACTATGAAAACATTCCTTTCTTCCCTGGCATCACTCCATGAATGATTTGTCTCAAGATCTGAAGCGGGAATTCTTTTTTATTTTCCTTTCTCACCAGTGTCTTACCAACCTTTGCAACATATAATTGCCTCGCTTGTGCTGAATTTTCTACATATTTCATCCTTTGCTTGCTTCCATGGACTTGGGGCACAGTGTAAGGCAAGATCATCATAGCAGTATTTTTTGGTGATCAGAGAGGAAAACAAAACAAAACAAAAAACCTTATTGTCTTGTCCAGCCAAACAAGGAATGTCATTGAACTGTGCCAAACTGTTTCTCAGCGGCTGAATTGTTGTTTCAAATAGGTCTCTACTTCTAATCAATGCAAAAACTGGGATCCTGAGTTACTATTCTGAAGCAGTGATTATTTTTATTTTTTTTTTTGGTTAGGTTTTTCTCTTAGTTCCTGTCTGTATCCATAGACATGAATGCCAAGATGGCTTATGAGATTTTTGCCTTTCCTTAATATTTATGTAAATATTTATAAAGTTATTTAAGAAAAAAGAAGGAAAAAAAAAAGCTTTACTGCAAAAATATATTGATTTGGCCTCCTGAGCCCTTTTCTCCCCCCTTAAACTGTCTACTGGTTTCAACTAGTTAATTTGTAAGGTCTGAAAAGGTGAGGAGGTTATGAAAAGGTGCTCTTGTGTGTGTCTTGGGGGAAACAGTCACTCCTTGTTTCTTACTAAGAATTGCATTAGATTTCCTTTTCTTCCCCTGGAGGTTGGATTGCTGGGTGGCTTAACTTAGCACACTATTTAATATTATAATTATGTCTTATTTATTTGAGATAATTGTCAAATATTGTGCCCTCGATGGAGGGCTACTCCCAACCAAAGGTCTTTGAGGTTTCTATAGAAACTGCTGATTGAAGGGATGTCCTTTATACTTTCCTCCCCTTCTTTGGGTCATTTCTGTGTCAGTAAGTTCTGTGTTTATCATTCTCTCCATGTCCTAACACCAGAAACAAAACCCTTCTGCACAATTTATGAACTAGATTTTCTTTTCATTTACTGTACTATGTTTGAGGGTTTCTGCTCAGTCTGCTCATTACTTAACTTAAAATGACCAATTCAGAGTATAACCAACAAACAATTGAAGTGTTTAATGATATGGAAGGGAAGTTGTGGGTTTACACTTCTGTAATATAAATAGCACACCAGAAAGTTCAATGATGGCACTGAAATTCTGTAATGTTCTTTCTACTTTTGTCTTTTCCTATGCTCCTTTGGATGTACAGTACTGTATCATATGCTAGACTGCATAAATACCCTGTAAATTAAGTGCTTCACTTCTCAAAGCATATGTCTGTTGCACTGAGGATGGAAATCCACCACCAATTTTCTTTTGGCTAATGCTAACCACTAAAAGTTTGTTCTCCAAGCAAGGATTTAATATACAGGGGTTGCACTACTGTAAAGAATATCCTTGTAACATTTGGGACTCCTTCCTCTCTTTGTTCTGTTCGCTGCAGTCGCAAATGGTTCCTCTAATAATGTTAAGTTCCAATATTTTTCTGACTCAATTGGAACGTGCTTCTCTATGAGGCTGTATATTTTTGTAATGAGTTTTGTACTTATTTTTAATGTTGTGGTCTCTGGTGGACTTTATTTTTCGTTGTTGTTTGATTGTTAATGTTTTTTCTATGACATTCTGTGTCACTGTTCCAGCTGTCTTTTAGAATGGATGCTCTCGTTGTCTGGGTTATTGAATCACCTCTTAGATGTCTCTTTATGTCACAATAATAACAACTGCTGTCTTTGCAGCCTTATATTTGGGTGAAGCCTAGACAATCTGACTGGAAAAATAAACTTTCTTTATTCTAAGATAAAATATGAAGATTTTTCTTTCTTTCATCTTTGTTATAGGGAATCTAAATTTTCTACTTTTCTCTTTCTCTTTCTCTCACTTTTCTTGGTGCTGGGCTCTTCCTTCCTCAGCGATGATACCTCCTAATATCGCTGCATGTATGAGAAATGACAAGCTCGGGGAGTCTTGCTTCTACCTTATGGGCCATAATCAAACTACGGTTTGTAGCTAAAATCAATATTAGGTGTTTTTGTGCTGTGGCCTAATTCCCCTCACATTGCTTTCCGCTTCGCTATATTTTATATGTACAGCAATTCATCCCGAACACCCTGCGTCCCCTGAATTGTAAGTACACACACCACAGGACATGTTTAAGCCTCGCTTGTACCTTGTGTGATAGCCAGGTTGCTGCAAGCCACGTGCTTTTGCAGCCAAGGAAAAGCGGTGTGGTCCCCAGCTGCTGCCTGAAAATCCTTATAAGCAAAAATACCCACACGTGAATCGCAACAGAGGGTTCACCTGGAAGTCACAAAGTTCACACTCACACCCCGACCCTCCCAAGCTCAGGACTGGAAATGCCATCAAATGGGAGATGCTTGGCCTGATGGCAGGAGGAGTGAGCTTGTAGAGAGTTTGTCTTGGGGAAGGGAAGACAAAAGACAGAAAATGAGGGGGGGAAAAGATCTGTCCCCACAGAGGGTGTTCAGTCATTGCCATCAGGACAGTCCACCTTGAGGTGGGTGTCTGGGTGCGAGCAGCAGGAAGTGGCTAAAGGCAGCCAAGCTGCCATGCAGGAGTTACTTCTAAAAAGAAAAAAAAAAATAAGCAAATAAAAGCAGCACTTGCATTAAGGCAGTGCAGCTACTTTAATGTTTTTCATGTTTGTAATGAATCATTCATAAACATCCATTACAAATGACAGGAGTAATTGTAGATTAGCTGCAGCGCAGGGCTGGGGTTTAGTTGGAGGGTTGTTTTTCTACTTCTGCTTTGCAGTTTGTCTTGCAGAAGTAGCTCAGCTCTATTTTACCTCAAATGCTACATAAAAAATAATGAACTGGAGATTAGATTTGAATCAAAGCCACTGTACATGTTACAATCTTTCCATTGCTTTGATATGAAAAAATCATAACTTCTGTCATCGTTGTCTGAATCATTGTGGCAAAACCAAAATCTACCCTAGGACTTTTTGTAACATGGTAGAAATAAGTGAAATTAAGTGATGTCTTAAATGAAATGGAAATTGCATTATTACAGTGTAATTCTCACACCTTCAAAATGTTATTTTACAAGGTGAAAACTTAATAATGAATTCTGCTTTCTGTACATTTTCTGCTATTTGAACCAAGGCCTCCCACACCTGGAAGGCAGTTCTTTACAATGACTTAAAAGGCACAAATTGTTTCCTAAAGGCCCTCTTTATTGGAAACTATTTAAAAAATCAGCCAGCAACCCGAACTATAATATTTTTTTTTTCCACTGGAAAGGAAGTAGTGTAACCGAAACATTATGAATTGGGCTTGGGGAAAATGTAAAATGCCCCATGCCCAGAAGAGCATAAAGATGATATCAGCTTGGACCAAAACATGGCTATCAATCAGAGCAGCACCAGTACTAACCTGTAACTCTCGTTGTTCACAGTTAAATTAACAAAAGCTTGGGTTAGCCTTCGCTGACTGCTTTAACAGTTGTTTGTTTTTGTCACTAATGAAGTCTGAAGAGTGCTAAGTGGTGTCACAGCGGCGCAGAGGGCCTCGGTACCAAACACTTTGCTGTTATTTTCTTTCAGACCCCAGCAGTGACAGGAACAGTCCCGCCACAGGTTCACAAAATGTATCGGAAATGAAACCCGTGCCATCCAACCGACGGCAGCACCCATCATCGGAGTCCAGTTATCCACCAGACCTTCACAAATCATCACAACATGGGGACAAGCGGACTTACGTTAGAGACCTAAAAGGCAGCAGAGAGTTTAGCAGACATCCCAATGAACACCACACTTGGAATGGGACTTCTAAAACCAACGACCACGTGCCAGGCAGGAGGACGGAGAGGTCGCCGGAGAGGAGGCACGAGAGGCAGCCGGAGAGGGCGGTGGTGAACGGGCAGAAGAGGAGGTCTCCCGAAAAGCGGAGGGAAGGGACAAGGAGTGCCGACAACACTTTGGAGAGGCGGGAGCGACACGAGAGGAGGAGGGAACTCTCCCCTGAGAGGCGCAGAGAGAGGTCGCCTGGCCGCCGGCGGCGGTCGCTGGAGAGACTCACGGAGCCAAGGAGGTCACCCGAGAGGAGAAGAGAGAACTCCCTCGACCGGCGGGCCAAGTCCTCCGACCGGCGGAGGGAGAGGTCGCCCGACAGACGGCTCAGGGAGGAACGACTCGGCCACCGGGAGAGGGAAGAGCCCAGCTGGAAGCACGAGCCGAGCCGCAGGCACCCACCCGAGCAGCGCAGGCGGCCCTACAAGGAGTGCAGCACCGACCTCAGCATCTGAGGGGCTCCCCGGGGTCCCCGTCGCCTTCCCCACACTGAGGGAGCAGAGGAGAGAGTGCGGGAGCTGAGACCATCTGGCTTTCGCAGGCGAGGAGACATCCGGCACCTGCTGATCCTACAAACCTTTTATGCAGATGAAATCTTATAACAAAAAAAAAAAAGTGTTGTGCCTGATGTATAATATTAAAGAAAGTATTTTTCAGTGTATTCTTTTTTTTTTTTTAATTACTTGCCAAATGTTGGTCCTAAAGGATTATAAAATTTTGTTTCTACATTCTTTGTAGATTTCTTAAAAATGAATTCCTTTATTGGGCTACTTTCCCTCCTCCCCATTATAGTAAGTGGGGGTAGCCGGTAATATAATATAGGCAAAGGATTTTATGACCAAGTTTGAATAATTTGATCCAGACTGTTCTCTAGTGACTCACTGCTACACTGTATGTAGAAAATTTTTTAAGGGTTGGGGGTGGGGAAGGAAGAAAATTGTTCATCTCAGTAGGAATGGAGCGCTCCTGCTGAAGGAATTAAAACAGAAAGAGACAAATGTTCCTAAAATTGCAAGAACTGTTTGAAGAGACTACTGTTTCAATGAAGGATATTTATAATAATAATAAATAATAATTAAAAAAAAAAATACAAACCCACACAGCACAAGATGATTTACGATGAGGAATTTCTAGTTTGTTCCATGAACAGTTTATACTTTCAGGCCCCCTCGACAGAATGCACAGAGGCAGAAGGACTGGTCACCACCATGCCTGTGTCACACGCTGATATAGACTGTTGATCTCTCATTGGCCTCAGCAACATGTAACGATGTGTCATTAAGGCAGCCGCCGCAGCCCTGCTCATCCTCTAGCTGTATATGGACAGCAACCCCAGCATGCGTGGTATTGTGTGTCTGCTTGGAAGGAAGGGAAGGGATCAGGATTCTGGGAAAGGCACAATGCGGTGGGAGCTCAGTCCTCCCTCTCGGAGTAGGTGTATTCCTTCTGCTCAGGCAAAAACCAGTGAGCTTTTCTTAATTTTGCCAAATTCCAAAAGCTCTCTCTTCTTATTGCTCTGTATTTAAGGTGGGTTTTTTGTTTTTTTTTTGTTTTACTGGTTCATCCTTACTGAGACAAAAGGAGTGCACTTCCTGAAAAGAAATTTTAAAAAAAGAAAAAAAAAGGAAAAAAATCAAAGGAAAAACACAGGCAAAAAGAGGCAATCAGCGGGACAACCTGGTTGTAGAAGCCTATCTGTACTGGTTGAATGCTGTAAATTTGAGTCTAAGAACAGCAGCGAAAGGGAAACCTGCAAGTTTCTAAGTTGTATTTTTAAATTTGAAAGTTGTGTGGTAAGTCTGCTGTAGCATTGATATAAGATGTAATGGATTACTGCCTAGCTGAGCCAAAATGTTTGCCGTTACTGTTGGACCACTAAAGTAAACTGCTGCTTTTTACAGTGCATTGGTGTGTACGTGTATACTGACTCACATCCTCCATATGAACACAAAACCATTGCAAGTCTATCACTGTTGTTGCCATGGTACTGTAAAAACAAAACCAAGAAAGAAGATGGCCGATCATTGTGTGTACAGTTTAAATTGTAATTAATAGAGCCTGTTGGAAAAAAAAAAACAAAACTGTTGCCTTTTTCTTGTATAAAAGAGGATTTATGACAAAATTTAGCTGTGAGGAATGTGATTAAGTGTTTATATTTCTGAAAATGGAACAAATTGATTCAGGGAATATATTTTAATGTAAACTGAATCAGGTATGTAAAGCGGTTTTAACATGGGAGACTGTATAAGTAATTCTAAAGCTTTTGTTGGTTTGAATATCATTTCTTTCTTCATGGTGGGCCTGCTTATGTATTATTAAGCACTTGTATGCAGTCTATATTCTCCAGTCATCATTTCTTGCAACGTGCTATAGACATAATGCTCTTTCTGTGTTGATGAAAAGCAGTATGTGGGCCAATCTTTTTTATAAAACACTATGCATATATAAATACTACATTGTTCATAGCTTTATTTGACTTAATTGGGTTTATACATAACACTAGTATGAGTAGATGTGGACTTACCCAGTATGAGCCTCTTTCCTTGGAACAGACACTATGTATATGATGTAGCAACAAAGAAGGAGAAAGTCTGTGAATGCTATTTTTATTATCAAATAAAGTTTTCCATACAAAGCATGCATGCGAGTGTAGTGATAAAGGAGGAACTACACCTTAATTCTACTTGCTCATCCCTGTCTAAATTAGTAAATTGTAGGTTACAGTTGCCAAGGGCCATCCATTAAATATGTATTAATCACCCACTAAATATGTATGAATCATTTGACAACCCTTAAAGCAAAGGTTCCCAGTTTCCCAGTATAACATTTCCTTCCCCAAAATAGTCAGAAACCAAAGTTTTAGGTGAAGAAGGGCTTGTAACTCTGTCTGAGGTTAATATCATTGATTCTTCATAACATATCAGCATGTGTGGCCACGTAAAATCAAGGCAAGGAGCAGCTACTCAGTTGCTGTTGTTGAAATTGTTGGTGCCATCTATATGTGTGTGTGTGTTATATGTGTGTGTTTTTATAGGCATACACATACATACACATAAATACACATCACCTAGACTACGCCTCCATCTCTGAAGTTCTTAAAATGTAGAAAGACTTTTAAGGTTGAAAACCTGTAAATTTTACTTAGATTTGAAAAATAACAACTAAATCTTCTGTAGTTTATCAGGCTCCACGCATCTGTTTTCCTGATACTTCAGCCAACCTGATGGGAGTCCAGGCAACTGAAGAGAGTCACCAGGGAATGATTTGTATTTCCAAATTTCACAGCATTCTCAAAGGGATTTGTGTGGTGCAGCCTCAGTCCTGAGGGGTATGGATGGGTCATAGCACTTGGATATTTTCAGTGAGAAAATATCACTGAGAAAGTGTTTGGGTATTTTAGGTTTGAATCTTTTAGGATGTTCAATGCCTGAAATTATATTGTAATGGTTCGCATTGGTTCTGCATTTTTGCCTTCTGCTGTTACTACTGTTTTTCCTCTCCTTTTTTGTATTATAGCATAGTTTAAATAATCTCACAAAGCTGAGTAGGTGAGTCTCAAGCTTTTGAAATGTGTATTTGAAGTGCTGAGTCTCAGCTAAAAAAGATATTACATAGATAATACCAAAATTACAGAAGCATTTAATTTAAAAACCAGTGCAAGTTGACAAAAAAAAAAAAATTAAAAATGTGTTGTTAGTGGTGGCATCCTTTCTACTGCTTCCAAACCCACTGAGAGCTGGAGCCCTGCTCTGAAGCATGAACATTGCAGCTCCATACTCTGTGGTACACCCTTAAGTCACTTGAATTAATTCCAGCCTTACTTTTGACCATAAAATATTTTTCAAAACTTCTAAAAATGAAAAGAACCCCTTTTTTTAGATTGTAACCTGGCTCCTGTTTTGTCAAATGATGTTCTACAACTATGAAGCTGCCAAAAAAGATGAATTAGAGTGTGTTTCTGGTGAAGAACGGAGAAGTTTCTAAGTGGTAAGTGAAAAAGCTCTGTAAATTGATATTGTTAGGTTTTGATTTTGTTTTGGATTTGAGTTTTACACCTTTTTTTAAGAGTGTTGTTTGGCCAGGTTGCTGTGCCATCAGTGTGCTCAGTCTTGTCCTTTGTGTTAATACCTAATTGTAAGCAGAAGTGCTGTTCAACCAACATGAAGAATTGTATGGGGTTTGATCTCTTTGGTTAGAGTTACATGTTACTTCTAGGTTAACTGAGCTGTTTGCTGCCTTTATACACTTTTACTCAATTCACTCCCTCTTGAATATTCATTCCTTGGTATTGGAGCTAGTGTTTTATTTAATAGTGATCTTGTGTTAAACCCATCTGCTGTACTACACTTGTTTTATCACTGGAGTAGTAATTATAGATACTGTTCTCCTCCTCACTTTGATACCTTTTGTTGCAACAGCCTTTCAGCTCTGTCTCTTGGCCGACTGTTCTGCTGAGGAACGCTACAAATGGCTCATAATATGTTCGGTGTATTTGGCTCTCATAAATAGTACCAGGAAAATCTGTCATTTATGACCCACTGCTGCCATCTGTAACTGTGTGCTTGTTAGGCCTTTGGGATTGTATTTTCTTAAGATTTATTTTTAAAAACGGAAGAGTGGGAACTAAAAAAAGTATCCCAATTTACTTAGCAGTTGCTGCAAATCGCATGAGTCTGAGAACGATGCCAGTTTCTGTTTTGGATGTGATGCCAATCCATCAGCATTTCTCCCCGGTATAAAATGAAGAGGCAGTAAAATGTCACGCAAATGGAAAATTGTGGGGTTTCAGGACAGAGAGCAGTATAAAGTATGTGCTGCCACAAGCATGTAGGAATTCAGTGGCTGGGACTGACCATGATGTGACAGTCTGCCACTCAAACATGAGCTTCGAGTCAGAGATTATTTTCAGAATTTAAGGCATAGTTATTTCCTATTCCTTACTGCCTTTATTGGCATGAACTCACAGCATGATAGTGTTGTACCTCTACAACATACTGGGAGAAACTTGCCTTCATTTCTTTAGGGCATTCTCTTCCAAAAATCTTCAAACCACATCTTCAAATGAACTCTTAACAATTAACATACAGGTTGTTGTAATATGAACTTTACCCTTTTAAATGCTCTTGTAAGTAATAAATGGCCATCAAAGTTTTAAAATGCAGTCACTGCTATGGAAACAGTTTCTAAAATACTTAAAGACATTCTTACTTGATATTTCCAGGGCCTAAGAGAGAGGACAGCACACATGCTCCTTCCCAGGTGGAATTGTGCTAACTGAAGGATTTTTTCTGAAATAAATTAACAAATTGTATCAAAATGGAGGAACTAACTGCAGAATTGTGTCTGAATTCTCAGTTAAATACTGATACGTGGCTAAGGCCCTGAGCACATCCTGAGTGCACAAGGCCAGGCTGGATGGAGCTCTGAGTGACACCTGGTCTAGTGAAAGGTGTCCCTGCCCATGGCAGGGGGTTGGAACTAGAAGATCTTTAAGATCCCTTCCAACCTAAACCATTCTGTGATTTTATAATCCTACAAGCTAGGGTATAAATGCCATTAAAATCAGGTGATGTTTATGCATGAATTCAAGCTCTGGCAGTATTTACCCCCATATTTCAGCAGTTTACACTTGGCATGTCTGGGCCTAGAGGCACCAGGAGATGAGCTCTGGCAAGTCAGCAGAAAATAATGTGTGCCCCAGCCCTTCCACATCAATGTCAAACATCTCTGCATGAACCCATTTCGGTGACAATGTGAGCTGCAGTGATGTGCTCTTCACTGAAACAGCAGAGATGAACACCCACCATCCATGTTGCTGACTGGGCAGATGAAGAGGCTGTTGTCCCCAGGAAATCTTTTTGGCAGCATGTGCTTTGAAAATCCTCAGTTTGAATGAAAAGTCTGAGCCTCAAGATGTTGAAGTTGAAATGGAGGTGGTTCCATCTCTTCAAGGAGTCCCATTAACGTTACTGTTGCAGCAAATGGTTTCTTAAAAGGGAGTCTTTGAGGAGGTTTTGCTGCAGCAGGAGGGAGAGGGCACACTCAAGCAAATCCAAATTGCTGGCATTGAGCCTCAGCCAAGGTTATGTGGTCCGTTCCTAAGCTGATGTGACTTTGGTGCTGACTATAAGAGTCAGGCTTGTATGGAATGGGAATTCTGCCTTGCTTATGTAGATTTTGTAGACCAGGCTTCATCTCCACCCAAGCAGTATCTATGACCAGTCTTAAATTTCCTTTCTTTCAATTGCATTTGTCAAAAAGTTCAGTTTTTCTGTCTGTCATTAGGGGATTGAGTTTGTGTGACGTTACCTCACATCTGCTGTGAGCTAAGGAGCATATGTATGAATATATATGGATGTATGGCTGAGGTTGTCTGCAGTAATTTGTTAAGTCAGGAAAATAGGATGGTGAGACTGTCCCTACAAGTCTGGTGGCTCCTGTACATATGAATGAGATTTTGAATTAGCTGTGTTGCTTCTTTCTAAGGATAGTCAGAAACAGGAATGTCTGGAGGAGGAAGTTGGCTGAGCCTTATTCCATATGTGCTAGAGAAAATATTGATTGGATGTCGAAGCAACTTGAAGAGTTTCTTGAGGACTCAGCTTTTTGTTCTGCATAAATGAGCACTTTTTTTTCCTCATTGTTTCTCAGTAAGATCCTTCTGGATCCTGTTTTTTCTTCTGAGACTCCAGTTTGCTTTGGAGACCCACAGGCAACTTCTTTCCTCTCTGTTTGATCCAACAATTGTTGCCACAGCTTTGAAGTGTGGAGTCTGCTGGCAAAGCCTTTGCCTTTGTAACCTTTGAGCTGCAGTTGTGTAACACAGGGCTGAGTTCCAAGAACACAAGGCAGTTCCTCTGCTGTGCAGTGCAGCACTGGACATGGTCAGTATGTCCTGCCTCTTGCTCCTCAGTGGAAACAGAGGTCCTGGCCACAGGCATGGAAAGCTGAGGAGAGGGCATCTCAGGAAAAACCAAGAATTACTCTCTGAAAATGCACCAAAGTACCATGTTCTGTTGGTTTCCAGATGCAGCATAAAAACTAAAAGAAGTCATTAAATCTTTGGGGCTGATTTATAGTACTGAATTCATTATTCTGTGAAACGATTTACTGAATGGTTAGAAGATGTTTAAAGATTCCCATGCACATTATTTGCATGGTAATAATAACAGTAACAGAAAGAAAAGACCATAAAAATATTCATGGCATATATTTTCTTGTTTCTTGTTGAGGATGCATCAGACATCTGTTTTCCTTATCCAGTCCCTTCTCTGGTTGAAATGATAATTTGATGAGACAGGTGTTTTTAGACAAAATGCTGGGGTTGTCAAAATGAAATTTTTTTGCTGGAACCTCCGAGAAAAAGTCTAGACAAGTTCTCCAGTGGTCCTTGGAAAGTATTATTTTATACAAGTAATACTTGATGTCTCTTAATAAAAATTTGCTAACCTGGAAAAGGTTTAATTCTCTATAAAAGAAACTACTAACCCTGCCTCCCTAACATGCATGGCACACGTGAGCCCAAACAGTTTGTTTTTTTGTCCCCTGACCAATTAAACAGATTGAAAGTTGACTGTTGCTGTGTTTACCTGTTCTCTTGGGAGAGATTAGTCTGGATGTCTTCAGCCTAATTGTGCAATAACAATGCAAAAATATGCAAACTATAAACAGCTCTTAGGTGCTTAATGTGACAATGCACACAAAATTTTGATGTTGAGAGCCTGGCAAAGCCTGTGCAAGGGATCCCGTACCTGCTGGGTGCATCCCTGTCCCATCACCTCGTGCCTTCCAGCTGCCCATGGAACTGGAGCATCTGGGTCTCGGAGGCATCTGGACTGCATTTATTCCAGCACTCAGTGGCTTGAACTGGTGGGCAGACAGCTCTGCTTTACTCCTGAGTGCCTGTGTGCATCTCTGTGGCATCCCAGAGCCAGAGGGGAGTTTTGCTCCCCAAAGACCTCCAAGTAAGGAGGACTACTTCCTTTTGCTGAAGCAGAGTGATTGAACACTGCTATCACCCGTGACATTGCATCAACTCATATTTTACCCTGAAATTCTGCCTATGCTAGAGATTAATCATGATTTGTAACTAATATTAATATTTACAATCATTGCTTCTGTTATTGCACTGCTTCAGCATATTGCAAAAATCCATATCCCTCTGCTTACTAAAGATTTCATTCATCAGCCTGACTCTTCTTATTCCAATTATGACTTAATAAAGATAGAGCCTTCTAACACAACTTCACGGCAGTTCCAAATTATTTATCCTTTCTATGACTGACATGTGTTTTAGAGCAATGAAGTCTCATGATTTTTTGCATCAGAATTTCTTTATGAAAAGGGTGCACTCTAATTCATTGAGCCAAAAATAGACACGCTGCCTTAGATGTGCTTTACTCCCTGTTCATTGTGAAAAATGATCTCTAAGGATAGATGCTTGGAGGGAAAAGTCAAGTGAATTTCATAGTAAAGTGTTAAGTAATGAGACAAGTAGACTGTTGCAAGCTCATTAGAAAATGTATATCTTCTTGGTTGCAGTTCTGTCCAAAATGAGGCTTGGTTTTCAGTATTTTTTTATATGTATGTTTTTTCTGTTTTGTGTTACTCATTTTGCCTTCCTACCCGAAATCTCCTATAGCTGCTAAAGCCTCATGATTTATAATATTGTCTTGTTGTATCTCTTTTGATAAAGTGGCATACAGTTGATTCCTTTATTTTCAGCATGCTCTTAGTCTTTTTATCAACTTTTTCTGCAAACCTGAGCAATTCATTCTTTCTCAGTCTCTGGTTCCTGCAAGGTCTTGTGCTAAAGGTAGGATGTTTTGAGATTTGGGGCTTCATTTGTCACAGCAGAATTGCACCAACAGGAAATGGAGAAGATGGGAAAACAGTGAAAAGCTCCAGCAGCAGAGTTCATACATCAGGCTATTAGCAAAAACTGATCTTCCAATTTTGCACAAAAGCAGGGCAACTTTTGTTTGTATGGAGTCCTGCCAAACCCACACTAACTGTATTTAATTTGATTGTTTGGAGTCCAGATGAAAATGCTTTTCAAATAATTAGCTGACTGTAATCATGGAGATCTTGATTCAGAAAAAAGCCTTGCTGAGGAAAGCATACAGGCATGCGCCTGAGATCTGGAGAAGTCAAGGGACATAATCATTTCATTAAAAGCCTTCATAAGCAAGGTCAGGAATGTTCATAGGAGTCATAATGATCAGCATTGTCTCAGGCTATGCCAGAAATAACACCACTTACAGTCTACTGATTAGTGGTTTTCATGGCTTCCTGTCTTTGGCTTTTTCTCTGTAGCACTCTGACAAAGATCTCCATGTCTGAGACTTGTTCCACACGTGCTATCAAGTGGCAGTGCCCCTTGTGCAGTATGAGCACTTTCAAAACACAGTTGAAGCTTTGTGTCCTGTTACTGTCCTCTCTCCCCACAGGAAATTCCTCTCCATGAAGCTTTCCTTGTGTTTCTCTACTTGCTCTTCTCTGTGGTGCTCATATTCTCCAGGGCAGAGGATATCCATTCCATCGAGTTGTGTTGGATGAGAAGAGCATCTCTTCTCTCTCATGACCTCTGGTAGCAAATATTTAGAGGGTTTCTATTTCTTTTTAGCCACAGGATCTTATGGTCTCTATGCTAGGCAATATTCATGTTCTTGCCATGATGGTATTTCATAGCTCAGCCTCAGGTGTGTTCTGAGACTCAGAGGAAACATTTATGTCTTGGAAATCACCAGGGGGGCTCAACACTATCTCAAGGACACAGACCAGGATGTAGTGCCTTCCACACCCTCAGTAAAGCCGTCTGCACTGTCAGCACAGTTTTGTATTGAAATTAAGGTGCTGAAAAACACCTGTATGGGTGATTCAAATAAAATAGTGTTTCCATAGCAAAGAAGTAGTTACATAGTGCACAAATGATCCAGAGTTAATAAAGAGTCAAGAGAAGCTGAATTTTGAGTATTTTCTATGGTGGAAGTGAACCTTAAATGCTAAGGGAAAGGCAGATGTTGAAACAAAGATTAAAGCAAGTGCATAAAAATCCATTTTCTTAAAAATAAAACAACAACAAAAAAGGCCTGTCAGAATGATAGTCAGGCTAGCATTTAGTTCTCAATGACTAAGTTAAAAGCAAAAAAAGCAGAAGAAACAAGCAAAAAGGAAAGGTAAGCAGCTGAAGAGAGATTTCCACTTGAAAGAGAGTAAAAAGTTTTTCCTTTTTTTTTAAATATTTTGTCAAAATGTTAATCTTCAAAAATTCCCAGCTTCCTACAAGCTTATACAAAAAAAATCCACCCCAAACAGCCCACCTTTCAAAGGTTGCCATGTTTTTCCTCTCTTGGTACACCCATAAGAAAGATCTGGCACTGGAAATGTTTCAATGTAGGGTGAGTATTAAAGATAAAGCAGCAGAGAATGCTGAGGAAATAGAGAAAACCCTGGAATGCTTTCCCCCACACACTCTCATGTTTGTTCTTTGCATATTTATCAGGGTTAAAACTAGGTCAGACTTGCCCTGCCATGTGCTGAAGCTGCTGCTGTGACATTAGCCTGGAGCTGCCTCTGGCTGCTGTCAGTTTTCGGGGCTGGTAGGAGATTTCTGGTGGAGTTGGCGAGCCTGATCTTCCTCTTGAAGTCTATGGCATAAATCATAGTGACTGTGCACAGGCAGCAGCAAGACATGGCAAGGGGTGGAGAAAACACGGGCCAAGTACCTGCAGATGCTGCAAGGACCAGGTGAAGTCTGATCTTGAAGGCACAGCCATGAAGGACCAGAGGGCTCTGTTGTAGGAACAATGCTCACCCTCAGGGCAGGAGGCCTGGATTGCAGCAGGGCTCATGGGTTTGGACAAAGGGAGGGTTTCACAGTCCTCTGCTGCAGAGGCAGCCAAAGGCTTTGTCATTGACATGGATGGAGTGAGGGGCAAGATGTGTGAGCAGGGACACTTGTGCTGGGTTAAATACAATCTGCTTGTCAACCGCCTCATCTACCCTTACTGAGGAGAAAATGGAGCAGATATTCTTCTCTGTATGAAATAATGAGCACATCAGCACACAGCTGCTTGCCACCATTTGGTGCCCTTTCTGTTTGAGCAAGAGTGTTGCTGGCAAAGAACAGAGCCCTGAGCTGTGTGCTTGGCACCAGTGTGTTAACATCAGAGGATATGAAACTCTTTGTACTAAGGAGG
Source organism: Pachyramphus minor (assembly GCA_013397135.1). Classification (NCBI taxonomy): domain Eukaryota; kingdom Metazoa; phylum Chordata; class Aves; order Passeriformes; family Tyrannidae; genus Pachyramphus; species Pachyramphus minor. Next base: position 718,318 of record VYXB01004619.1, read on the forward strand.
CAGAGGTAACTCAGTGATGTGTGGCTCCAGCAGTCAGGGAAGGGCTGTTGCCACCACTGGAGGCAGCACAGTTTCAGTGGAACCCGTGGACCAGAAGGTCCCTGGGGAGGTTCTGAAGAGAGGACCAATCTGGATTCTGGGAGCAGTTCCTGTGGTTTTGCTGCTTCTCAGTTTGTGCTCATGTTGTCTTACTGGTCTAAGTACCAGCATCCTGTCATGAAAAACTGCCTTGTGTCACCATGTTGTGGCATGCTAGTCCCTGCACCCAATTACACCTTTTTTATACTACAGTAGAATTTAAAGGACAGACCAAAGACCAATAACATTAGTTCCTTGGGTTTCTGAAATGAACCTGTCTTTACAGGGAAGCGTAAATTCTAATATGCTGTGACTGCAGAAATATATTAGGCTTGACTTTTAACAAATCAGGGTCAATTTTGACAAGGTAAAAGATTTTTCTCTTTTTTATTATTATTCAGAAACCCAAAATAAGTCAGTGGGAAGGGAGGTCATTCCCCAATGTGCCCCTGAGAAACTCCCAAAAAGAAAAGCTTGGAGGGCATGCAGACTTCAGGTCCCAGGACAGTGAGACTGTACCAGCTCTTTTTTTTTTTCTGGGATGTTCTGTTTTATTTTGCCCTTTCTCTAATGGTAGATAAACTAAGATTGTGTTTTCAGAAGGAAGGATAACCACAATACGTCACTGCAGGCATGTGGATCGGGAGGTTGGTGGGCTGGGACGAGCAGCACCTAAATGAGGTTGCTGTCTGGAGAATTTCCTTCTCCACATTCATTGGGTTTAGTGGTGGTCTCAAGGACCTAAAATTAAATGGTGTTTAGACTCCAGTTTGATTTTATACTTATAACCCAGGACAAAATGGTGGAATTCTGGAATATTGTGACAATAGTAGGATGTTGGGGGGAGGAGGAGGCAAGAAACGCAAAACATGAAAAGAGAGGAATCCAAGTGTCTCCCTTGGTTTTGGCTGAGTTGAGCAGTGAAATGAAGGCAGTATATCAGCCAGTACTATTGTGTAAAGGATGCAAGATGCATCTGTCATGCTTCACAGGCTGCAGAAGCTATTATCCTTTGTGAAAGGCAGAATATTTCACTGGGAATATTTGAACCATCCCAGTTCTGCTGGATGTTGTTGAAATGGGCTCTTAGGCTTAATATCTGATCCCTGTGAGCCCCTGGGGACTGCAGGGACTGACTGCAGAATAACACACACCATGTCTGGGAGAATTCACTGGCTCCAGCCCTGGGCTCTTATGTTCACTGGGGCAATTGAGACAGGGTGAGGGTGCTGCTGACAGTGGCACTGACTGGAGTAAAGCTGTCTCAGCTCTCCCAATATGGGCCAGGGCCAAGCTGAGCAGGAGAACTCTGAGACCTTCCAGCTGGGAGCCAAGCAATGACCATGCAAAAGCTGAGGATGCAAAGCTCTGTGCCCTCCCAGCCACCTGCAAACGTGTGGTGCAGCTCAGGACTAATAAGATGGCAGACACAGGGGCTGGAGGAGAGAAGAGCTGCTCAGTTGCTGTGTTTTGTACAAAGGCAGATGTATCTGGCAGCAATAGCTGTGACAGTCGTGAGCAGATCCTCCTTTTGAATGTGCTGGTTGCTGTCTCAGAAACTAGACACCTGCAGTTCATTCTGTATGGATGCACACACAGAGGTGGTCCCCAGTGTCCCCTCTGGATTTCCTGCACACTAAACATGGCCAAAGACTGTCAGGGCTTTATCTGCCATCAAACAAGCAAATTTAATGAGTTCCTTCAATCAAGATCACCTGTCCTTACCTAAATGCAGTCTGTTGTGTGCTCATGGCTCTTGGCAGGCCTTAGCTGGAGCTGCAGGCAGCAGCTCTGAACCCTGGGGTGCCCTTCCCACCCCAGCACTCCCTTCTGATAATGGCTGGTTGTAAGATAGGTCCGGAGCATCCTTGGAGTGAAGGAGGAGATATCTTTCCTTCTCTCCTTTGGGTAAGGGTGGTTTTCCCATGTCATTTGTGGCAGTTCAGCCTTTGATGAGGGTTGCTCAGGCTGAGGTTTGGCGATGGAAAGTAGGAGTCAAGCTGAGCAGGAGCTCTTCATCCCCTGGGCATAGAAGTGGGGAAGACAGATGGGCTGCTAAGACCCCTGGTGAGGTCAGTGTGCAGCAAGGCCTTTGGATGTCCCCATCACTTGCACTGGTAGCCAACACAATACAACCCCACTGCAGTCCCTCTGGGCCTGGGGATGGGAGCACTGGAGGATGCTACAGGCAGTTGTGAATGACAGAGACCCATCCACCCACAACAAAGGCTTCCAGAAGCACAAGGAACCTCCAGTCCTGTTGGACCTGACCTGCAGACCATGTCCCTGGGGTTGCAGGGGGGCTGAATCCACTGCTGTGTTGGGGGTGGGAGGCAGCGTGTCAGATGTTCCCAGGAACATTATAATTGAAATTCTTTATCAAGCACCCACATGTTTATCTCGGAGAACTTGAAAGAGTTATGAATCTGCTGAGTGTGTATCTGGGGTGGAGAGCACAAGAACAATCATCATTGCTGTGGCAGGCAATATATTATGGCTGGCTCTCCAGGCTGGAAAGTGAATGCGATTCCTCTTTGTGTTTGCTTTAGTGAGGGATAAGAGACTGTTTTGCTTGCTCAGGTGTTTTGAGTCTTTTAACTCTGCCTTTGTCTTGCTGGGTTTGGGAATTAGCTTCTAAGTGTTTGTGCATTCCTCCTTCTCAAGCTGGAGGTTATTTGTGTGTTTGTTCCGAATGAAGCAGGTCTGCTGTATGGGATATTACCTCACGCTCTCTTGACTGCTTTGCTGCTGCTGCAGTTTTGGAGGGGAAGTGGCACAAAGAAGCTGAAGTAGCGTTTCTGTTTGAGAGGAATGAAGTGCAGAAGTGTGCTGTTTATTTAAGAAGTGGTTTGTGAAACCACCCTTGGTTTGTATAGGTCTCCTGCTGAAAGAGAGGAGGACAAAAAGAAAGCATGCCAGTTCAGGTTAAAGGACTAACAGGCAAGACAGACACCTGAAAAGGAGACAAATAGGTTCAAACAGTGACATTCAGAAAACCATATAGTGGCAAAAATGTTGGCCTTTCTTCTCAAGCAAGCTGTCACCCTGCTAACAGGGCTCTATACTTCTGGAATAGAATTGCTTCGCATCTGGCCAGCTCAGAGCTGGGGCATGGAGCATAAGTCTGTCAGTCCTCATCCGTGCAGCCATGCCCTTAGTGTGACATTAATGCCACAAGTGCAGCTGGTAATAATTTTTGGGGGGAGAATTATTGACTTTGACACTGACATAGTAAGGATTTTGTAGGAGATCTCCAGACTTTGTTCCTGCAGGGAAGAGGAACCATTCCGTAATAATTCACCATCTGATTTACCTAGAGATGTCACATAATATTCCCTCTAAATGGCCTCCATGAGTACTGGATGGGTGGAGGACGTTATTTTTTGTTTCTTAATTCACTGGGAATAATTCATCGGCTGACAGCTGTGCTGGTGACATGACGAGGTGCATCCCTCCGAAACAAGCCCTGACAATCCACTCAGCACCCAATTTGGCTTCACTGCATCTGTGCACTTGTAGTCTCTCTGTTATGCAACCTCTGTGCCTCTACCCACAGTCTGTTGACATTCATTTATTCATTTGATTTCATCTTCACATACAGCAACTGCTGTCATTTCCATATTACGAAAGGAGGCTGGGAACATGTTGACACAAGGCTTGGGCTTGTGTCTGTGCTCAGATACCAGATGGGGAAAGCTCTGTATTCATCAAGGAAAAGAGGGTAATCAAGGACATCTTCCCTTTGGATGGAAGGGAGAGAGGATCAGGAGCTCGACTTCCGTTCCATGAGAAAGGCTGAAATAAACATTTTGTCCTAGTTTTACACAATAAAATTGCAGTTTACATGGGTGGGAAGAGCCAAGAGCTTTGCCATGTTGAGTAGAAACAACCCAAATGCTCTGAATATCTGAAACAAAAAAAAGTAAATCTGGGTGCTCCAAAGGGCCTGGGATCTCATCTCCCTCAGTGCGAATTAGTAAAAACACTGGAGCTTTTGAACATGGCACTCCCAGTTATGACAAACAGTGAGGAAGCCCCAAAGTCCTCATGAAAGGCCAATTTTCCACTCTCTCTTCCCTACAGCTTGGTGCCTAGAAATGCCCATTGTTGTGTGAGGAATGGACAGCTTGTGGTAGGCAGACAAAAAAAAGATTTAGAAGTGATTTTTGGATTGAATGGTTTCATGTTTGCCCTGGGGCTCTGGGGAAACAGACTGGATAGTTCTTACTTGAATTCTCACTGTACTCATCTGTCTAGCTAATGCTCTTCTATTCTGTCCACATTGCCTCCATGTGCCTCCCCCATTCCCAGTTTGATATCTATCATCTTGACACAGGAAATATGGTGTGGGTACATTTCTCACCTGTATTAGAGGGTAAAAGCTGCCCTATTATTTCTGCTGTTTGGAGAGGAGACTAAAGGTGGACAAGCCCTCCACAAAAAGGTGAGACCAGCAGGTGTCCTTTTATTTTCTCTGGTTGTCTGCTGGTTCTAGAGAAAGATGGATCTTGGCTGAGAGACAAAACCACAAAGCACTTATTGAATAATATTCTACAGGTGACAAAGGCAGCAGTGATAAGGGAAGGAGAAGCTTCCTGGAGGCAAAATGCAGATCACCTGGGAACACCAACTTTAGTCTCGAATATCTTCATTTGACCTCCTGTCACAAATTGGCCAAAGCTCTGAAAGGATCTACTTTATCTCCTCACAGATAAGAAACCTGCCTCTCTGTAATTTTTATCCAAAGTAGTTATGCTGTAAAAATGTGATGACTGCCCTGCGGCACTCGCCTGCTTCTATAATGGGATAACTGGAGATAAAGGTAATGTGTTTTTAATTTCATACAATTATTGGCTTGTTGATAGGTAAATATATAGGAGATGGTTTAATAAAGCAGTTTGAAATTTCCTGTAGCAAGTGAACAGCACAGTCTTAATCGATATTTTCAGAATTGCTACAGAGGAGATGAAGAGGGGAGGTAAAATAAGAGGGTCTGTCCCTTGCTTTGGTGCATTGACAAAAGCTCAGGGCCTGGGCTCAGGCTGGGGCCAGCACTTCTACTATGCTGCTGAAGCAAGGCCCAGGAGCTGTGGCTTCCAGTCCTCACTGTGCCAGAGGTGGTTGTTTCTTGTGTCATCATAAAGTGAGACCAAAATTACTCCCTTGCCTCCTATGGTGGAAGGTCATTGATAAGAAATGTCCTTCTTTGAGTATCTGTGGGTGTTGAGTGCTGCTGAACTCCTTTTTGGTCTCTCCTGGGCTGACTAAGAACCAAATCAAGAAGTCAGCAAGTTTGAATCGATATCCTCTTCTACCAATGGAGAAAAATGCCTATTGCTTAGTCTGTCTTGCACTGTTTGACATAAAAGACCAGCTACTGTGTCCCTGGTCTCTGCCTCCAGGTGTAGAGGGTGGTGAGGAATACTGTGGTTGTAGCTGGTCTCTCTTCTATAGGGTGAACAACTTATCAGGGAACAAGAGGAACTGCTCCCACACAAGTAGGCACTGCCTTAAGAAACTGGCTCTTAGTCCTTCATTCTGTGTGTTTTGTCCAGAGCCCTTTCTTTCCACACAAGGATTTTCTGAGCACTGAATGCACAAGTGTTTGGTTTTTTTCTGTTATTCAGTTTCTGCTTCACTTCCCTCATTTGGAAAGGAGGGGATGCAGAACAATGTTGGATCTCCAGCTCCCTGGTATCTCTTTGTTTTCCCATATTGTCCAAAAACTCTGTCATCTCAGTCAATAGCATACTGAGCCCTTCAGGGAGCATCAGCTCTCTCTTTAGTCTTCAGGTACTCAGTTCTTTATGCTGTTTTTTCTTTCCATTTTTATATCTGGCTTACAGCCATATTTTTCACCTTATGGAAATCCTACCTGGTGTGCTCAGGTCTTAGTGGAAATATGTGCTGTTTGCCAAGCAGCCTCTCCAGCTGCTTTCTTTCAGTTCATCTCTTCTTAAAATTCAGCTCCTGACTTTCATACCAGGTACAATTGCAGCAGCCAAATCCTGCCAGATTCACATGTTGAAGTACTGTATCCAATGTATGTGGAAATAACTTTAATAGCCCTGAGTATGAGGGAAGTACAGATTCTTCTGCCTAAAATGGGGGTTTGACTCTGATTAAACTCTTAAAGATAGTGTTACTATCATATTGCTTGTGAATATTTGGATAACAAATTATTTTATACTAATATTAGTAAAGAAAGAAGTTCCCTTATTTATGCTTTGTGGCTCAAATATAGGATAACAAATTCCATCTGTCCATTTAATTAACGCTCACAGGGAAGCAAGGAGGGCTGCCCATCAATAGAGAATATGACATTTGACTCAGCAAACCAAAAAGTCTTGATAAAAATTGACTAATGTTATTTAAAAATGCAATTACCATTTGGCATAAGGCAGGTTTGGGTCTCCTATGATTGCCAAGGAGACGCAGGCTGGATGTGAAGGACACCTGATGCTGCTTGTGCTGGGTAAACTGTAAATGTTTTATGACTTCTCTCACCTTAGCAAAAGTGCAGTGCCAACCTGTCACAGGAGCACACTTAATTGCTCTTTGACAACATTTTCATTGTTGCCTGAATATGCACTGTGGCCCTGCCTTCCACCCCCACCCCTGCCCTCAGAGCTCTTGACATTAAAAGCTATTGATGGATGAGCTTGTTTTGACTAATTTCGAATCCACTTGAACATTACAGGTTTGAAAGTTCAGTGCTGATGTAACTGAGTTCATGTCCTGAGGGAGAGGAGGATGCTGGCAGATGGGGAAGGAATTCCAATGGGGAAAAACTGTTGGAAAAGGGAGAAAGGTGGTGAGGAGACACATCAAGACCCAGCTGGTAGTGGGAAAGGGTCAGAGGCAGAGCTAAGAATGGAAAATTAAAAACGGTATGGGGCAGGGGGCTACCTATTTGGCTTGTTCCTGAAGACATACTTAGCAGTGGATTTTCTTCTTGTTTGAAAAGCGACTTAGTTAAAAAGGTGAAATCTGTTTTGTGAGAAAAATACCTGTTGTACATGCAATGGGTTGAAAAATGTTATGATTATAGTTCCAGACCATGGAAACTTAGGGGTTTGACTTTTTAAAGAAATCATGTCCTCCCTTCCCACCTTTTCCCCTCTGCTCTCCCAGGCAGATGGGAGAACAGGATTAGCGCAGACTCATGATTCTGACAGACATGGAAGAGGCAGTTTCCAACCTGAGGGACCTGAAAAATATCATAAGACACATGTTGGATTATATAAGGTCAGGTGCTGCGTAAGACTGAGCTGATCATTGCCACATGCTGAGGGACCATCCACTCCCGCAAGGGGCTGGTGGGATCAGGCAGAGGAGGCTCAGGAGAATTTAAGATTAAATAAAGCAATCTCCTATTGCTTTCAGCATCTCTTCCAGCATGTGAACTCCCTCTCATCAGCATTCAGAAGTATTAATATCTGCTCCACTCATTGCATCACATCTGGACGGCTGACAGCATATAATAGAGGTCAGGAAGGATTGTATTTCTTGGTCTCCACTCCACTGGTCAGGAACTGTCTGGTGTAGATGAGCCATGCTTGCAAGATTATAATGGTAATTTGTAAGCTTTTGCTCAAGGTGCTGCCACCAAGTCTGTTGGACAAGCAAAGCTGATCACTGAAATCCAAGTCTTTGATAAATCACTTCAGTGCTGACCTAATGAGTTCTTCCTGACAAGAAGATTTCTGCAGTGGCTCATTCAACAAGCTATTTTCTATTTTCTATACCAGTGGTAAGGACTGAAGAAATGGTTGCACACAGAATAATGAGGAGGTTTGGCACTTTGCAGAGATTAATTGGCAACTTGATTGGTCTCGCTGTCAAACACCAGATGTTCTTCCTTTTGTAAAAAAAAAAATAAAATAAAATAATGTGGTTTAATTTAGATTTACTTCATTAGCTGCTGATGTCACTGCATTCCACTCTATTCAAATAATTGATAAGATTAATGTCTTTTCTTCCCAAGAGACTCATTTTCTCTTTGAATTAATCGTAAAAGCTTGATTTGAGGAGGAGGGGGGGCAAAAATCTCTAACACTGCTTTCCTTCTTTACTCCTTGTAGAGGAGAGCATATCAGGGGAGGTCTGGATCCACGTGGCTCCTGGATGGGGGAACTGTGGGGCTCCTTGACAGAAAACATCCTTCCTACAAGCAGACCTGAGGTGAGGAACCATCACAGCCTGTAGTGATGCTAGGGGAGCTCCATGGTCCCTACTCAGTACAGGGACATTGAGTCTGCAGCAGCATGACAGGAGTGAAAACAATATTCCCTGCATTGTGCTTTTAACTGCCTAGGACTTGAAGCACTAGCAAAAGGCTCTGGTGTCTTTTCTCCCTCATTAAGAAGGGAGAACTGAGGTGGGCAGCCAAAACGGTCGTTCGGCTGCCAACTGTGCCCTGGTCTTTCCCCCTGCCTTTCCTCCTGGGTTCCCTGCAGCACAGGAGCCCATTCTCTTGCATGGAGCCCCCTTCAAGACTTCAGTGTAATACCCAGATGGAGCTATTTAAGGCCTTTAAAAAATGGTATCTTAGATGACTAATTACTGAGAGGTGACTAATAGCTAATGCTTCTGGGCAGAGCTGTACCTACAATACCCACTTGTCACTGTATTTGCTGAAAATGAGGAGAAAAAAAAAAAGATAAATTTTGCCTGAGCTGGAACTTTTTCCAGGTCAAGTCTCTTCTTATTTCACTGTTAATCTTGAAGTATTACATAAAGTTTAGGGCTGTGAAAAACTTCTGCGAAGTCAGATCTGAGTTAATTAAAAGGAAACCTTTCCTCTCCGGAGACTCCGTGTCGGTCTGGGCAGCACAGAGCCATCTCATGGGATCCTCCCAAGGAGACATCTCACCACACTGGCTGCCATGTGTATGTTGTGGTGGGGACTTGCAGTCCCTCCCTGGGGGAGGATGCAATAAGCTCCCCCTGAAACCCCTGCAAAGCCCCAGCAGGCTCTGCTGAAACAGAAGGTTAAAAGCAGTAGTTTAAGCACTGACACTGGTCCTCTACGGTGAAATTTGAACTTGTCGTTCAAGGTGAGCACCTGAGGTGTCCGGAACTTCAGGGCTGAAGTGCCCAGCAGCTGCAGTGGTGGGACCTATTGTTTTGCTGAGATATTTGACTTGGCAGAAGTGGAGGCTTCTCTTGTGTTCTCCAGGCTCCTGGTCTGGATTTCCAACCCCACAGTTTGCTGCAGAAGCAGACATTTCATTAGCTTTCTCTACCCTTTGAGGCCATATTTTTGTGGTTTCCTGTCTTCCCAGGAAAGTTCTCATGTTGGGCACATTGGTTAAGATTTGGTGTCTCACTAACATTTTGGTTTTCCCTTTCCTCACAGAAATTTCCCTGTGCTCCACAAAGTCTTTTGATTCTCTGTGGGAGCCTTTGGCAGCCTCCTTCAGGGCTCAGAGGAAGAAGGATGAGGCAATGTCCATGTCCATTATCCATCATCCTCCTGGGGCAACAGTCACCTCTATTCCTATAACACCTACAGGAGCTACAGACCATGCACTGTATAAAGGCTGCAGAGCATGTGTAAGCAAGGCAAACCCTCCTGGCTGCTGTAATTCAGCATTGCTCCGTTGACTTGTGACCCCAGGCATGCTAACAAATTGTGTGTGTCAGAGGCAATAAGTGATTTGAAAACAGAAGATCACTGTGTCATTTAAAATCAGAAAGAGCTTAAAATATTTGCCAGGGTTCAGTCAGTTTGCACAGGATGACTTTTTACTTTTATGTGTGGTATAAGGGACGTGTGCTTGAATGTAAAAGCTTCCCAATAGCCACCATTTTAGGAAGCTTGTTCCACAAAGGAATCTCAAGCCCAGACTCATTTTGCCACACTGGCGCTTTTGTTGGCATGTGAACTGTCAGCTTTAAACAATGGTCTAAAGAAAAGTTTATTGGTGTTTCAGGCAAGCTGAGGCTGCTGGATGGTTGGGTTTTTTCAATGGCAAAAACCAGGCTGCCCAAGTTCGCTCTAGCAGAAATGGATTTAATTCAGTTATTTGTTTTACTTTCTGGGCTGGCTTAATTTTCTTCCTGTTTAACCCCTTGCTGACCCAAGCAGTGATAATCAGTGCTTGACACCTGCATGTTCATAACTGTTGGTTGGCATCTGATTGCAGGAGCGATGTATTTGTTGTAATGAGTAGGAGAAGAAAGATGTGTGACATTTTTGGGAGGGGAGGGGAAGGGAGGTGCGTGCGTGGTAAAAATTAGGCAACCAGTTGAATTCCCTCTTGACAGTCACGACGTGCATTATCTGCCATCTCATCTTGCCTGTGCAGAGCTATCAACAGCTGTGATATCACAGCTGTCAGCTCATACAACCTTTCGACTTATGATTAACAGGATTTCCTCTTCAGTTATTAAATTAATAACAAGAGATGCTCTGTGGAAAGCAACAGAATCTGCGACAATTGAATGTGCTGTTTCCCTGAGATACGTCTTTGCTTGTTTTCTGGCAAAAGGCATTAAGCACCACACTTTTAATACCTGTAGGCAGCTGGAGCTTTATGGACTGCAGCTCACTAAAGGTGATTCAGGTGAGCTCTCCTGGTTTCAAGGCAGACTAATACTGAGACTTTGGCTCTGGTTTAGCTGTTTAGTGTTTTGTCTCTGGTGGGACCTGGAGTCTGCCAGGGCTCCAGGGTGGACGTGCTGAGACTTTCCTGTAAACTGAGTACACTAAGGACATCAAAGGGGCTTTGAATTATTAAACTGACCTAAAGTTGGGTGTCTAGAACATGCACTAAATAAGACAACTTTTGAAAAGGATAAATTTAGGTCTGATGAATAAATAAAAGGGTTCAGAAACCAGTTTTTCTTCAACAGGACAGATGTTGCCCTTGTGTTAGCCTTTGCCTACCCCCTTCCTGTGGACTCCAGAAAGCTCCACGAAGATCCTTCTGGGTCCCTGATGAACCATCCTTCCCACCATGACCTATGAAAGGGGCTGGCATCAGCTCCCCACTGCTTCCAGGGCTGCCCCAATCCATCTTGCCATATCCAACCCCTCTGCCCAGGCTGTGTGCAGGCTGGGTGCCAGGCAGGCAGCACACACCTTCTCCCCAGCCATCACCAGGGGGATGACAGCTGTCACAAATCTTTTTTCAGAGGGCATGGATCCCATAGTAAGCAGTGAGATTATTCCTGAATGTCCTAAATTTGGCAGTTACTCTTTAACTGGTCAGTAATCTGAATTTCCCTGTGTGCATTGAACTTGCTTGTGACAGTAGTTGTTGCCAAGAGCACCTCTGCCTTCTACCTTTATACTCTGTGTAAATCACCAGGGTAGAACAGCAACTAAAAAGCCAACCAATTCTTTTTCAGCCTTTCTTTGGTGTAAACTCCAAGGCAATCCCTTGCTATCTGGCCAGGAACTTGAAAACATGATGGAGGTCTGCGTCACAGCTGCATGTTTGGGAGTCCCCAAACATGCAAAGTTCTTCATATTTCCTCAGTGGGCTGGCAGGATCTGTAGTTATTCCTTTTCTTCTGTTTCCTGTCTGGAAAATGAGATTACTGCTCTGCCTTTTCTAGCAAAATGCTGGGTGATCTGGGCCAGAATCTCTGCTGGAGCCAGCTGGGCCTACTGTAAATGATCAAGCAAAATTGAAAATTGGCATTTTGTGGTCCAGCCCCAGTACAGATGGCTGTCTCTCTATCTGTCTATCAATGTGCATGTGTGGGTTTGTCTGTCTTTCTATCTACCTTGTCCTGTAGCCAACTACTATACACGTATAGATGAAAATACATTTCAGTCCTGATTCGCAGAAGTATTTTGTGCTTCATAAATCCCTCTGCAATTCTGGACATTTCGGGTTTTTTTCCTGGAACTTTTGCCTCAGATCTGACAAATAAACAGTGAAATATTTCATTTACTCACTGCTGTAATCAACTAGCTATAAGACAAGGTGGACAAGTTATTTATATTTTTTTCAGAGAGTAATTCTTTTCTCTCTCCTTCCATGTGGCAGAAAAAATGCCCTGGTAATGTAGGAGCTTAGATTTTCCTTTGAAAGTGCCTCTAGTCGACTTACAAGACAAGTGAATGTGGTTCACTTGCATTAAAAAAATGTTTTATAACCTTTCTATCCAATGAAAATGATGTATGACATGTAAATAATCTGGGGTAAAAATTGCATCCATTAACATTTGTGAAAGAAATAACAAAGGAAAATGATGTTGCAAGTGATTTCTTGCCTGACCTGGGGCTTTGCAGTTCATCAGCCTGCTTAGTGGTCTTCTCCTTTCCAGCTCCAGCTTAATTCAGGCCAATGTGTCTCAGTGAATGGCTTTGCACTGTGGATTCTCAGATTAACACTAAACAGGGTGTTTCCATTGAAGCTGTAGTTATTTAAGCACCAAGGTCAGAATTCTTCAGTGGCACTTCAGGGACCTTGATGTACCCGTGCTCATGTCCTCAGGCAGGCTGGTAGGTTTTCTTGGAAATTAAGGAACTCATGTCTACTCTTCAGGAAATGTTCTTCATCTTTATAAGCTCAAATTGACTGCCAGTTTGACTCCTTGCATGTTAGATATTTCAGACCTCATATATATGCCTTTTTTTTTCCTCAGAAATGCTTTTCCATTAAGACTGAACGTTTCTCACAAATGCTTTGTCTTTTGTCCATTTTCTCTTACCTTGAGAAGTGCTCATCTTCATGTGCTTGTTTACTCTTAAGATGAAAAAGTACCTTTTCTTCCTAGTCACCGTGTACGAATCTACAATAAAAATGAGGCATATAAGCCATCAGAGATGTAGCTACAGGCAAGAAGCAAAGTGGGCTTAGTGACCTTGATGTGCATGCCGGAGTTGTTATGGCAACAGGCAAGTGCAATCACTGTTGCTAAGGCTCAGAGAAATAAAGCAATCTCAGTCACTTAATGGTCATTATTCTCTAGTAACTTAATTTTGAGTTTGCTGCAAGCTAAACTGCAAAGTGAGTCAGCAAACCATCCCAAATACTTAGGAGAAATATGAATGAGAGAGGGTTTTTTTGCACTCCCCTTCCCCTGAGCCCCTCCTGTGACACGGTCAGGAGCAGCCACAGAGGTTTTGGAGATAATTCCCGGTGGCTTTTAGGAGCCATGCTGAGACACAGAGTGCAGCCTTGGGGCAGGAGCAGTGGGTGGTGTGTGCTGACCGCCTGGAAGAGCAGGAGGCATCGTTGCCTTTTTTTGTCCAAGAACGGTGATTTTCAGCTTGTATTTAAGAAAAACGTGCCAGAAATTTGGTCTATTTTCCTGCTTTTCTCTTGCTGACTCTTTTGCTTGATGGAAAAGATGGGAGATACCATATTTTATTCTTGCTTGACCAGAGCTGACTTGGCTAATCCTCTCAGATGTGTGAAAATGGGACTGAAGGGCAGTTAAACTGGGCAAAAAAGTAATTCATTGTACTGGTGATTTCAACAGCTAAAAATAAAGATCCCTTTAAGGAATTCTAGCAAGGAAAATGTTGGAAATCAATCTTTTGGCATGAATTTTGTAAACCTTAAACAGGTTCAGGGAGTTTAGCAGAATAAAATATTGTAAGACTTCAAGAACCGAACAAGTGTACAAATACTAATGACAGTTTTCATTGAAAATGGCAAAGAAGAGAGCTATGAAAAATCTTGATCCCCGTAACATTCACGGAAATTGAATGCACACAGTGAGAAGCTGTAGTCAAATTGTATTTTGCTGTGAAAATGAATATCACCATATGTTTGGAAAATCACTGTTCCTGAATACTTTCATAGAACAAAGCCAAAAAAGAGCAGAGTCTTTCCCTAAAACAAATTCACAAACCCCCTATTGTAGACACACCACCAAATCCCTCCAAAATGTCATGGCAGGCTCTAGTGTCCTGTTCCCTGCTTGTGAATTAGTGAAGATTTTTCCAAAGGCTAATTGCAAACCCCTTTTTATTCCCAGTTAATTTCCAACAAGGACAGATGTGAATTTGCAGTTCAGGCCTCTATATTGTTCCAGAAAAAGCAGTGGCATTAGCAGCTGAAAGCAGTCATTACGTGTTTGTTCCCTCAGCAGACTGATTGCTCATCAAGCAGAGCAAAGCCTCACACAGGCTGAGCTGGATCACAGCACTATACATATGTATTCCTTCTTGAAAATGGACACAATCAGGCCATTCATGCATCCTGCCAAGATGCCTCTTGGTTGCAGATGCCCTGGGTGATTGCAGGGAAGATTTGCTTCTGCATCTGTATATGCTGGCATTTATCAGGATGGTCTCCATTGAAATCAGTAGTGTTTTACTGAAATGTAGATGGAATTGGAACCGATCCTGGAGGACATTAGGATTGGTGCTCCCAAATTCATGGAGCTTTGAAACTGTGCCTGGCCCATCCCTGTGATGCTGGGCTGCAGGGATGGAGGTGAGTGCTAGGGCTCACTGCTGTCCCCAGGCATCACTGCTGGCAAGGGGCTTTGGCTGCAGAACTGCATTTAGTTCAGGTTGCTCTGCCATGGAAGAGATGTTGCTGCAGAGTTGTTTTTTTTGGGGTAGTTCTGTCACAGCTGCACCTTTGGCATGAACCCCCTTCTACCTCAGCCCCGAGTGAGCTGGCTGGGGTGGAGGAAGGTGCTGCTTTCCTCTCACCTGCCAAGGAGGATGCTCTGAGGCTGATTTACCTGCTGACCCTGTGACCCAGGCCTAGAGTCTCCATCAACATATCCTCCCCAAGCTGGGGAGCCAGTGGGCTGGGAAACCTTGTGGCCATGCTGCTCAGATCCGAGGAGGATGCATATGGAGTCAAGAGGATACCTGTGAGATGCCACGGGCACTATTCAAAAAGCTGCTGTAATATAGGAGAATGAGGGCCACCAGTATTACCATTTTCTTTCAGAGCTTTACAACTTATTTGATGCCAGTTCTGCTGAGCCTTCCTCTGGTGGGCTGCGGGCTTTGCTGAAATCTGAGGTAGGGACTTCAGCGCCGCTCTGACTACCTTTGTCAGTGATTTTAGAGTAATCCACTTAGTGACATAAGTTGCTAAGGCTCCTCTTGTATCCAGTACTCTTTCATCTGCTTTTTTAAAACTCAGACCAGCTGAATGTTGGCAGGCCCTCCAGCAACTAAGTGTAATTAAAGTATTCATTAAAAAATTTTTGATCATTAAATTAAATTGTTATTGAGAATGTTGTTGCTAACCAGCCAACATGATGAAGCCAAGCTTTGCATGAACATCCAGAATAGCAAAAGCAATGGTGGAAATGGTCATTGTCCTTGAGATGAACTGCAGTACATTCCCACTCACATGGGAATTTTGAGTTGTACTGGCAGCAGGAAGAGAACTGCAAGAGATCTGCCCTATCAGTGTGTTCCTAAGTGGTAAACAAGCTGACACTGGTGATACCTTGGAATGACATATCCACTTTCACATTGACTGTAGCATTATATATGCAAATACAAGTGTCTGAAATGCCCCACGAAGGTGCCAGTTAGGAAAGAAAACATTCTTCCCTGTTTTTTTAATTTTTGTGGGAATGGAAATCTATTTCATCTGAACTCTTAACTTGCTGAATTTTCTATTTTATTCTTTTCATCTTTGAAAAACCCTTTCCCTCTTACTTCCCTATGCATCCTTCAGCAAGATATCCCCAGCCAATGCGTCTGTCTGTAGCTGGGACTTTATTTTCCTGATCAATGGCATCAGAACTGCAGCGTTTGAAGTTTTATGGCATTCTCTGATTTAGTGGGGTTTTTTAATAATGGATTGTGCTGGAGGCCTACCTCTGTGATTGAAATGTCACTTGAAGTCAATGTGGCCACTTCTTGGGAGAGCAGGAGCAAGAAAGGTCAAACTTGAAAAAAAGCAAGAAGGAAAGAAAGAAAGAAAAAAACTGTGATGTCCACCTGCTTGGGAAAGGTTGTAGGTGTCTATGAGTAGTTGTTTGAACATCCACAGCCTCCCATCACCTTTCCTAATGCATTGCCATTTGTTGCAGCTCAAAGCCACTACAGTTGTTACCTTACAGTTCCAAACATTGTGATGTATAGAGGGTACAGTTATTTTTGTGAATGCTTGTAATAAAAGATGGTTATTGCTTGCAAAACCTTACTCTAAATACAAAAGGAAAAAAGCCAAAAGGTAGCAAAAAGGGATCTTTTCACTGTTATATAGTGTGAGTGTAACAACATCACAGGTCCAAGCTCTGAGGGAAAGCCAATGGAAGTGGTGGGAGCTCATCCACAGTCTTCTGGATCCTTTTGGCTTTTGCAAGGTGTTTGGGCTTTTTCCTTGAAACATGCAGTTTGATTGCAGTAATGCAGTTTCCCTTTGAATACATTTGGGCAGCAGCTACTAAAGCTGCTGTGCCTGCAGCTGGCACAACAAACTGGCTGGAGAAACAGTTGATGTTGTTAGTTGTGAACTGTCTGTTCCTGCACATTTAATCAACACCCTTGTTTGGTACCTCACTGCTTTGGTTTCTGGCATTGTTTTTGCTGTGTCAGGTGCTAAAAAGGACAGCAGAGGCAAATAGAGATTTAATTTTAGAACTGGTATTTGTCTTGAAGTAGCAGAAGAATCCATATAAATCAAGCTGGTTGTGTTTTCTGATCACCAGTAACTGCCAAGACTTTTTTTCCCCTACAACCTCAATTAATGATGTCCTGTAAAAAGCCCTTGTGGAAGGCTTGTGGCCCTTGGGAGTAGTTTAGCTGTCTTGTCTGTTCCATTTTCTATGAATTCCCTGGGTTCTTTCAGTTGTTTGCCAGTGCTTTGGATTACAAGCAGCATGAAACACAAAAATGGCATAAAGGACTTTATTATTCATTTGCTGCATTTGATCAGGGGAAAATGATGTTTTTATTACTAAAAGCAGCACTTTAGGAACAAATGTTCAGTTTATTGATTTAATAATAAGCATTCTCTCACCCCTGGGCTTCAGCTCTGCCTTAAAGCACCTCTGACTGGAAGGGAGATGTGGTCTATCCCTCCCTCTGTATCATTCAGTCTAAGGCTTGAAATAGTCACAAAGGATGTCAGCTCATGCAAACCTTCATAAATCCCAGAGGGGGATTTGCCTCTCTTTGTAAACAAGTACAGCTTTTAATGAAAGAGATGTATTCTTTTATATGCAAATAAAATAATAAGAATTTAGGAAGAAATTCTTTACTGTGAGGGTAGTGAGGCCCTGGCACAGGTTGTCCAGAGAAGCTGTGGCTGCCCCATCCCTGGAAGTGTTCAAGGCCATGTTGGACAGGGCCTTGAGCATCCTGGTCTAGTAGAAGGTGTCCTTGCCCATGGGAGGGGTGGAATGAGATGAGCTTTAAGGTCTCTTCCAACCCAAACCATTCTATTACTCCATTACAATAGAAGATGGAGAATACAGAGGTCCTGGGTTTCTGTAGGACTTAGCACAATTTGCACTATAAGCAATATCCTGAAGAGTGCTTATGATGGGAAGGTTTAAACCAAGAGGGAAGGAAGAAATGCCTCCTGCAGCCTTGGATAGGGTGCGAATAAGACATCAAACCCTCTCTCTTGTCTCACAAAACGTATGGGCAGGATGTCCCTGAAAATGTCATGTGGAAGGAAGGGACAATTCATTTCTCTCCACTGAGGGTGTGGTCCATTGGCCATGAGACCTCAACTGAGCCTTACAGCACACAAAGGCTCTGGGGCCTCCCAGAGCCTCAGACCGCTTGAATGTGGCAGTTGCGATGTTAAACTAAACAACCTAAAAATTGCTGCTCTGCTTCTATACCCTTCCCTTGGCTGAGTGCTTGTTAGTCTCAGACCCTGGCTGCTTTGGAGAACTGTCCAGAGAAAAATGTTTGCAGCACGGGCAATCATGTTGGCAGTCAGTAATCAATCAGCTCCCTTGCGTAAACACAGAGAGCCAGTCATTGATTATTCCCAGCTCTGCTAACGATTGGAGCACCAACACGCCCCAGGGCTGTAAATGGACTAAAAATTCATAGTTGCTATTTGGATCCAGTCACCTTTCATCCTATGGAGAAAGTTAAAAATAAATGAGTTTTTTGGTACCAGGATGCTCATAAAATCAACCTGCTTTAGTGCAATCCATAAGCTCTCTCCGGCGAATAACTTGCTGAGTGTGAAGGAGAGCTCCTGATGCTGTTTTCATGATCCCCTGCAACTATTCTGCTGCTGCCTTCTGTGTCTGTCCCAGATCTGTCCAGTGCTAAGAGGAGGGGAATGGGCAGATTTATGTTTGTGTAACTGGTGCTGGGTTTGACTGGGGAAGGAGATGTTAATGACACTATGAAACCACAGCCTGTGCTCTCTGATGGTTTGTGCCAGGCTTATGCATTTCATGGTTACACTGGAAGCACTTTGCACAGTTCAGGGGAAATGTGCAGGGGGAAGGAATACCCCTGGAAGATTTTCCTTGAAGGTCTGAAAACACAATTTTCCCAATTTCTTTCTTACCTGGCCATCTTATGGAATTGTAGAATGGTGACGTACTTAGCTGCAAGAGAAGGGAAAATGCTCAGTTTCTCTCAGTGAGAAGAAAGAGTGAAGTTTTCAAGGGAGACAAAATACATTAATTTTGTTCTATTTGTCAATTTGTTGGAAACTTTTCTAACAGTTCTAATGTAGCTATACTTGCTCTGTCTGGCAATAGCAATATGGAGATAAAGCAGCTTTACATGACTGCATGTGTCTTCCTGAACAATAAGATTACTTGCTTTTTGAATAATTTCCAGTACCTAAAATGACATAACTGGATTGAAGACAAAAATGAAGTAAATCTCTCAACTTCCATTAAGTTCCTTTCGAAAGCCTGCTCAGAGCAGATATATCTTCACTGCACAGTAGCCTGGATAGGGCATCTAATGTCTCCCTCCTCTAAATGTAAAATATTTCCCTCTGTAGCTCAGGTACCATGTTGCAGGATGGTTACTCACCACAGGAAATCCCATCTTCAGAGGGGCTCATTCTGTGACTACCCCAGTGGGGCAGAAGCACCTTAGCTCTGAGACCAGCAATCACTGGGTATTGTGTATCACTGGGGCCTTGTAAACACCTTTTCCCTATTGCTCTTTCTCGCCCTCCCCACATATTCCTGGTTCCTTTCCTCCCATGGCTGTTTTGACTTGTAACCTCTTGTTAGCTAGCACAACTTTTCAGAAGGAACCCTTAAATTCACTTTTGCAGTGTGAATGTGTTGCCTGTTGGTTACAGCTAAGCTGAAACACCTTTTGCTGAGTTAAAGTCAAAATACTCCTCAGTGTTGCTTCAGTTAACAAGGTGTGGGAGCACTGACATCTCAATGACTAAGCACAGCCAGAATTTGATTGAATTGAAATGTCTTAAGGCAAAGGAATTATCCAGCATAAATCCAAACCCTCTGTCACTTTGACCAAAGCTTTATTGGTTTTTAATGCAAAATGAACTTATCAAAGAACTTACCAGAGTCCAGACATTTTAACACCCTTAGATCCTTTAATATTTTTGAAACATTTAATTAGTGAAACAAATGTACAAAGACTATCACAACTCCTATATCAACCAGGACTTTAATTCTACGTGCTCAGGGGTGGTTCTGCCCTTCTTATCAAGGCTGGATAATGACTTACTGCTCTAAAATTACAATGCTACACAGCTAAAGAAAAGGAGCAAAAACCAGATCCAGAAGAAAAGTGAAAATACCAGCCTTTTCTACATCTTGAAGTAAGCCAGAGATTTAGGAAACTGTTGTTGTCATGCTGTAAATGGTTTAAGTTTCTGGACTTTTCAGTGCAAAAGGTTTCACTACGATAACACTGAGGTTCAAATGTAAGTCATCCTCAGAGCAGACCATAAATATACACAGGCATGGCATAAGAGGATGCATTGGAGAAAAATACAGTTAAACATCAAATATGTAAAAAATGCAATTGATATAATAAGCAAAATGCTGGAGCAAGGACATAGGGCTGAGGGCACTGGGACCACTGGTGTCCTCCTCTAGCACTGCCAAAGAGGTGTTCAGCTTTGTGCTGTGTTAGGTGAATGTTGTACCCCTGTTTGTTGGGCTCTGAAGCAGTGGGTGTGCACGTCTTGGAGATGTCTGGCTTTGGCTTCTGTGTGGGGTTGAAACACTTCTCAGACTGTGCTGTTTCGGGTAAGACCTCGTTGGTGAAGCAGATCTCAGGGGCTTCTGCACCTGAGAGTCAATCTGCATTTCTCCTGCTGCATCAGCTGTTCTGATAGGAGCTGCTGGTTTTACCCGTGCAACTTATGTCTCTCTTTAGAAAAATCACATTTCTGCTGGATGTTAACTTGCAAGAGTTTGCTGTCCTGTTGTGTAGCTGTGACAAGGCACTGTGGTTTTCCTATGAGATAAACCAGTGAATATCAGCAGTCAGTGTGTGTGGTGAAGGAGACATAGAAGCTGATCGTGCTAACTGTCTTTAAAAACTACCAACACCTGGTTTCAGCCAGTAAGGGAATAGTTACATCTCTGTTCTGGGAAAAAGAAAACCCAGTGCAGATGGTATTGCAGTTATTTAGTTTGTCACATTTCATAGCACACCTTAGCAGCACCCCAAGGGCTCATCCACACACCTTCCAAAGGAGCTTTTCTCCTTGGCTGCTCCTCCCCTGATCATGGGAGGAGTGTAACACTCTATCAAGAAATTATCTGTATGGTAGGAGTGAGGATGGGTTCTGTTGGGACCAGCACATGTCTGGTGCAGTGCTGGAAGAAGAAAAGAGCAGCTATACTTTCATCCAGAAATATCCCTGGATCCAAGGGAAAGAGAGACTCCCAATGTTGCACATGAGCTCTTACCACCTGAACCAGCTTGCCCAGTGGCAGCACTAGAAAGCAAGGTGGGCACTGCTCTCAACAGTCAATTTATCCCTTGATGCCTGAGGGTATTGTTGGGGAAGGCCAAAAATCTGACAATTACAGTCATTCTTTAATTGTAGCTCAAGTTGTATGCTCAAAAGGTTAGGCTGGTGTTTTATGGCTGGTTACTTTATCTTTTAATTAAATGCCCATCAAACCTCTTTGAGCTGAGCAACAGAAGCTCATAAGATGCAGAGTCACTGCTCTGTCCAGGTAGATCTGAGTAATCCAGATTGTCTCATCCGGCAGCGTGGAGGTGATTTGAATTGAGCTGCCGGTTGCTGTTGGGCTCCTATCTCTGCTGAACTTGTTGATTTGCATTCTGAGAGGATCTTCCAGGAGATAATGGGATTTGTGATGAAAGTTGATTTTACCTTGTTATCCAGTGAGGGAATAACATCATCCTCTGAAGGAGAGGCAGTGCAGGATGGTAATTACTCAGGCAGGTGGAAGATAGCAGGGAATGGGGGAAGCACAGCTGCTTAGCCTGACCAGCTCCCGATTGTTCCCTGCTGTAGAAATGCCATCACAGAGTTTCTTTAAGCAATTCCCTGAAGCCAGAAAATGAGAGAAAAATAAACCTCCAGTCCTCGGCTGCAAAAATGATGAGCACAATTGCAGGAAATCATAAAAAGCTGTGACTTCATGAGATAAAATTCAGATAGCTTTGGTTTTCTTTTGAGGGCATTTTCTGAGGATTTTCTTCTCCTAGATCCAAATTTAAAGCTTCTTCGGATACCCCAAGAAGCAGGAATTTTATTTTTTCTTGAAGTTAAGTGTCCTTCTTGTAATCATCTGAACTGAAAAGTGCAAGAATCCCAAATAACTTGTGGTTCATAATAAAATGTTTGCTAGAACCTGTCTGTCACCTCACAGCATCCCATGTCTGTTCAGTGGCATCTTTCCTGCTTTGGGCATTGTGGCTCACTGCAATGGTCCCTGGTTTGGAGGCCATGGGTCCTGTGTTAATGCACCTCATGAAGTTTTTGCTTTGAGCTTCCCTCCTCTCACATGTGTGTCCCTGTTATGTGCATCTCTGTGGGATGTTCCTGTGAAGACCCTATACCCTGGAGGAGCCTCTGGAGATCAAGCAAAGAAGCAGAAAGGAGGACTGGAGTACCAACAGGATGTGGAGGAGTAAGAGAAGACCAGTCACTGCTCAGCAGAGTGCTGGGCATCAGGGCTGAGAAGCTCCCAGGTCCAATCTATCCCATCCTTCTTCTTGACCAGATGTTTCCAACCCCAGCACTACAGTGGTTACCCCCTCTTCACCTCCTGGACTTTATTCAGGCATACTCTCAACTGTGCTTCTAGCAGTTCTGAGGAAATGCCCTCCCTTCCCCCTCACCTTTCATATCTTCCCAGCTTGGGAATTGCTTCATAAAAATGTATACGAGACAGCAGAGCCCAAAACAAGCTCAGGAGGTGGCTATTTTTACACATAAATATGGGATTCTGTGTGTGAAGCTGTTTTACAGAAATATATTTCTTTTTTAAAAGGACTCATCTTATTTACTCCTCCCTCAGGAAAACTTCTCTCCCTGTCAGAGCCCTGCACCCCCTGCCCAGTAGGATAAGCTCTCTCACGAAGGAGTCCCTCCAAGGGGCCTTCACTGGGAGCACTGGAGTACCCACCAAACTTCAGTGCATGTCATTGAATGTCCATCTTTGGTTTTACTCCTCTGGCCCAGGAGTGTATGTAGGGCTACAGAAAAATGCTGGTTTGATAAATGGCTGATCTCTGTATAAGGTTGCCCCATCTATACAGCACCATACAGATGTGCTGGTGACAACTAGCATGGTTGACTTTTACAGCATTATACCTCTCTTTTTGTGTGCTGTTTGTAACATTCCCTTACCACAAAGCCTGGTGTGTTGGCTGGAAGAATCAGGTTGCGTATCTTGACCACAAAGTAAATTAACAATCAAGTTTGTTCATTCTGAAACCACCGAGGTTCCCTGTGGGTCTTCTGCTTTCATTTGTGTGCAGTGGCCGCTGGATCTTCCTCAGCCTCTGAGAGGTAAAAGCACAATTTTTTTGTCCTCAAGAGCTCCCTGGGTTTCTCCTCTCGGTCAATAGGGCAGCACAAGAGTTGTCAGTTATATGAGGAACAGATTGATGCTATTCACATAAGCATTTGTGAAGCATACCATATATCACAGTAAGTATACCTTAAATGATAGTTAAACCACTTGACTACATTGGTTAAACTTACTGTTAAATCATTCATATGGGACTCTATCACCAGAAGCTGTCAAAGGTCAGCTCTTTCCTGCTATCTTGAAAGGCAGAGTCTGAGTTCACTAATGTCTAACAAGGAGACAAGGTGCTAAAACATCATTTTTTGTGTAGTTCAGAGGCACTTCAAATTTTATTCACTCCAAATATAATTGTCCTTATTTCTTCATTAACAGGAACTTTATGCCCTTTTGTGCACAAAAGCAAATCAAGTGTAACTCTCAGATTAAATTTTAACTGGCTTCTATCATACAAAGTGTTCTCATATATATTTGTAGAAACTAGCAAAGGTTTTGATTAGACATCAAAAAGCCTCACTGGTTTCTGTATGTGGACTTCGATTAGAAACTAGTAATAAAGATAAACATTTGGATTTAGCTCCACTTCAAGCAAAAACTTACTAATACTCCTCTCAATGGGAAGTGGGAATAAAAGCAAAAGTTCTCCTAAAGTCTTAAAACTTGTAGTTAGTCTGGAAAAACAACATAATTGATGTTCTCCCTGACCTTTCTCATCTTTTCATTTCAGAGCAGGGAAACTGAGCCTTGAAAAGCTTTATGGCAGTGGGGTGCAAGTGTTCTTTGTGCTGTAGCTATTCATTGTGAACTCCAATATTAAAAACTGGTATTATATGTTAGAGTGACATCTATAATCACTGAACTTTGACCGTTAAATGTAAACTTTTAAGGTATTCTCTACCAAACTCCACGTACAGATTTTGACCTGTCAATTAGCTACCACAATGCAGCCACACGAAAAATGTCCAGCATAAACAAAATCAATTTTATTGATTTCTAAGGGAAAGTTCACTTGAGGGACGGTTCACAAAGCCTTAAAAAGCGTGATTTCAGTGTTAAACATTTCTACAGTCAGGGCTCTCTTTTCAACAATACACTTATACGTTGTTACTCTCATTTGAGCTGAATCCCTTCAAGACTAATGGGTTTAACCAACACCTTTCATATGGCAGCTGTAAGAGACAACAGTGAACATCTGTTCTTGCCCCGTGTCCCTCCCTCTCCCCATCCAAAAAAAAAAAGAAATTTAAAAAGGATAAAATTAGTCTTATTTGGGCTTTTGAAAGCCCCAGGCTTGGGTGGTGCTCTCTTGCAGAATATTGTGTAAGTGGATTTGCAGAAGTGAGAGAGAGGCACTGAACCTGGAAATGGTGTGTGTGCAAAGGGGATCTTAGAAAGGGTTTAGAGCCATGAGGAGGGAGTAATTTTCAGTGGTTTGACCCAGGTTTTTTTCTACAAGAACTGGAATTCATGCAGTGATCACTGCAGTAAAACTACCTGACTCATCAACTTCCCCTTAAATGATAAGACTTCCAAGGCTCTGAATTGTGACTAATTACTCAGGTCAGCATTACAAGCAGTATCAGTGACTTCTGTTTCAGTATCTGCCCATCATGCTGCCTGCTCAATCACCAAGGCCTCTGATACTGTGGAAAGATATTAAAACCCAAGGAAGACAGCCAATGTCATCACACATTTTCCCATGCAGGTGGGGAACTAGCAGAGCTGGATGCCAATGCACACAAGGGGAGGGTCTGTATCCAAATGCACCTGCAAGCACATGCACTGGAGCCAAGGAGAACTCAGGATGAGCTCCGGGAAAAAAGACCCATCCCCGGCAGAATCCTCTGTGGGTCATACCCCTCATCTCTTGGTTGAACTGATTTGAGTATTTGGAGCAGGTAACCACATTTTGCTTTACAAATTACGCTTTATAAAAGGGCTTCTTTTTGCCATAAGTGTTACAGGTTATAATGCACTGTAGAGCCTTTCTCAAATTATTCCTTTTGTAAATGCTCTAGCACGACTAAAGGAGGTTTCTAAGGCTGGGAGGAAAAAAGCCCCTTTGAGGACACAGGTGGCAGAAGGAGCCTTTTGATAACTTATTTAGGCCTTCTGTGCCTGACTTTGAGATACACAAAGGAAGGTGAGATCAGTGTCAACCAACCAATAAAAATGTTGTACTGCAGCCAGTCTGCCCCCCACTCTCATCTCTGGCACAGCCACTGCTGCAAAGGAGTTCTTTACAGGAGTGACCTGTCCCCTAGAATGGGCACATCAGTTTTTTGGTGTGTGATCAACACAGCCCTATCTAAGGGAGAACTTGCCCAGGATGGAGGTTTTCTTGCAGACTTAATTACTTAAGGGTGGCTGTTCAAAGAGATTGGCTTATTACACACCATGAACACTTCATTTTATTAAGAAAAATCTCTCAGTTGTAGATATTACTGATTTTTAAATGAACAGACCTCAGAAGAGGAGGGTCTTATATTTGTTTTTGGAAGCATCTTGATAAATGTAATGTAATTCAAAAGGTCATAAATCCCCAAACTCAGACTCTGCCTGAAAGCCTTGATTGGAAAGGGATGCTCCCATCCCCAGTTTCTTGTGAGCCTGCTGGATTCTCCATGAGCTTCACTATGAAAAATAGCATCACACCATTTGTATTTAAAAGACACATTTTGGAATGAAGCCCGGGAAATCCCCATGCTCCCCATGTCAAATTCTTGTCCCCTTTTTCACAGATCCTGTGCTCTGTGAAAATGCCTGCAGTTTTGTTGTTGTTTATCTTAACGCCTTCCTTTTCTAATTAGGGCTGCACTGTGCAGCTTTCAGTCTGTCACGTTGTGAGATCCCACCGAGGTGGTGCATTACCCTGCACAGGCAGTGGCTGCAGCAGGCTGAGGCAGGTGATAGAATTCCTTTAGAGGCTCTGCTTGGATTAGCAGTAAGGTTTTAATTGCAATTAGCTGCCATAGTGCCTGCTGTACTCTGACCTGGTCTAAGCAGAGCAGCCAGCATGGTGTCAACTAACTGAGCTCTTCACACATGACCACATCCCTATTGAAGACCAACCCTTTGGTGGACATCTGTCATGAAGCGCTCCATCCTTCTCTCCTGCTCCCTCTTACCTGCTGCAATGGACAAAATCATTATAAATGAAGCATGACTACAGATATACACTCACTGGTCTGGCTTTTTCAAGGCTCAGGGCTCTCGGGCTGTGCTCAATTCGTAGTGTGAGGGGAAGGATGGGTTAAGCTTTGAACAGGACTTCACATCCAGTGAGGGTGGGATTACTTCTCCTGCCCAGTTATTCCCAGGGGGAGCACGTTCTGTCAGATGTGACACTGACTAAAACTGTGGGGATCTTTGCTGGCCTGGGGTGCAATATCCCTCTGGTATTGCCCTAGCAGCCTGTGGAGTGAGCTTTAAACCCTACAAATTGTCGTGGCTCTTTGTTCACCTTGTCCTTCATCATCACAGAAAGTGACTCTTCACTAGTTGACATCAAATGAGAGTTTCATCATTGAAACCTGCTGCTCTAAGATGTTGATGATGTCTCTCTCTGATTTTTAGAAAATAACTATGCTGTTATGCTGGTTTCGATCCTTCCTCCCCCTCCTCCCCACCCCAGATATTCTTGCTTCTGCATTTTATGTAGTCTTTCTGGCCCTAAACTCAAAAGTCTACAGGTTCAAATTTGTAAACATAATTAGACATTGAAAAAAATCAGTGAAATTAGCTGCCTTTTGAAAATATTGCTGCACTTCTGTCTTTTCCTTTAAGCTTTTAATTACTGTTAAACATTTGGCCCTTTAATTGTGTTTCTGAAACCAGATTGAGTTCAGATGTAGCCTTTCTATTATCTAAAGCCTGTGCCCCACATTTTGGCAAATCAATCATTGCTATTCCTGCTTCGGAGCTGTGGAACAGGCTGTCAACTGATATTAATCAATCTTTGTCATTGCCCGTTTCTAAAAGTCATTAGCATGCTCAGCCTCACATTATATTCTCCAGCAGAAAAATAACACATTGTCAACTGTACTTTGTTATGAGTTACTACACAAGTGACCTTATTGACTGCACATGTGTAATAGGGGTCTGTATTTACTGAGAACCTTGAAGTTTTTGTGTTTGTCTTTATCTTATTTCCACTTTCTCTTTTATTTTTTTTTAATATTACTCTGTTTTCCTTAGCAGGCAAAACAGCTGTTTCCAAGGAAATGAAGATAGCTGAGGAGCTGGTATGAATGTTGTGAGTAAATGAAGATATCAAGTACATCTGACTGTTGGAACACTAGGAAATGATTAATGACCCTTTAACACATTAAAAAAGGTCTGCCAACAAACAGCTATTTCTGTTGTCACATAGTAACACTTTAAATTCCTATAAATGTGTCCACGATGGAGTTGGCATGTGTGAAAATCTTTCTTCTTGGCCATCAAGGCTTTACAAATGGATTTCTCCTGCTAGTTATTCCTCACAGCGCCTGGTGAAGCCTGGATGTAGGAAGAGACCTCCTTTCTCTTTTTTTCCTTTTCCAGAGAAGAGCAATCCAGTTTAGAAAAGACTTTCTACCATATTACTTGTCTGCTTTGTTGTTATTGGTGTGCCAAGGGAAAGAAGTGCTGTATCCTCTGTGGGCTGATCCGCGCTGTTGGATGCCGCGGTCCCCGGAGCGACGTGGTGGACGCTGTCCTGCAGTGCAGTGAGGGGCTGATCCCCCCTGGAGCTGCAGCACCCTCTCAGCATCGTCAGCTCCTGCCAAGCCACAAGGATCCCACACTCTCTGCCAACATGTTTGGTCAGGAACACTTTCCCAGGCACCTGAACACAAAACCAATCCAGTTCTGACAATAGATCCTAAACCTCAGAAGGAGAAGCTGCAAGATGCTTGCAAAGGCTGGTGATTCTTGTGCTTCTTCACCATCAAGTGAACATGGAAATGTTGACAGTGTGGAAAGTTTAGACCATTGTATCAACGAGGGGCCTCAGGGGTCAGTGAGTTCCCATCCCCCTCTGCCATAGGTAAGCACACCATAAACCCTTTGTAAATGGGACAGTCTTTGAATGTAAAGCAACCTGTCTGCAAAGCTGAATCAGATCTGGGTCCAGTTCAGGGTGCTTGTAAACGGATTTCTCATTTCCAGTGTAAATTCACTCTGGGCAATAATAACAATTTTTACCTTTTGTACTGGCTTCTCAGTGTTTTCTCACACTCTCTGCTGTTGGCCAAGATCCACATGCACTTGGAAGAAATTTAAGCCCTTGGTGTGGGCAGTGAAGCACAAGTTGGATTTTGGGCAGATTGGTTTTTTCTAAATTTCATTGAGTAAAAAAAATCCTACCATATTTAATAAGTAGGTATCCTCATTCCCTTCCATTTCTAGAGTGCCTTAAGGTGTAGCCTCAGGAAAAATACATTACAGACTCCAGTCCTGACCTGATGAATGCTACTCTTATGAACAAATTCTGAAGAGTTATCACTAGCTGGAGTCAGCAACAGATAATGGAAAGCATTGTAGGCCACTGCTGCTGAAAAACCCTTTCTAGCAGCTGGGGATCCACATACCCCCACAATACAGCTTGTGACATCAAGACACCCTCCACTGGAAAAGAAAATACAATATTAGTCAGGGCTTCAACAGCCCTTCAATGTGTCATCGCTTTTATTGGGACTAAATCTTAGGCAGGCAGGTCACTCTGCTGTATTGTCATCCAGTGCTGTGTTTTGCTTTAACTGGTTTATCGAAGAGTCAATCTTGATGGTATAATAAGGGTTCTGGTAACTCTAGAAGTGTTTTCTGCTGCTGGCTGGTAGAAAAAGAAGAATACAGAAGTTTTAAATCAGTTCACACAAGGACACCTTAGACTCTGCCCAGTAAAACTTCACAACATAATTTGTCGGTCTTTCTCAGGAAGTTTTATTATGAATACTTAGTAGGAGATGCCAACTCTGAAATGTCAACTTTCCTGGTCAAAAAACTTGTGTCATCTTTTCTTCTCTAGGTTTTATTTAGAAAAATGCATGCAGGAGTTTCTGACACACCAGATCCTGCCTGAGTCTGTGACAATAGTAGATAATTGCCAGCAAACCACTTAGTGTATTTTAATAATGTCTGAAGAGCTTCCCAGATCCTCAGCAACATCTCTCCCTAACATAAACATGTTGAATATTTAATTTGGGAGATCCAAGGAAGATTGCTGTCCTCTTCCTGCCAGCCAAAAAACTGTGAGCAGGTCTCACAAGCGTGGGGGCAAAAAGCAGTAATGACCTGCCTCGGTGGCGGGGGAGGATGGCTGTTGTGATCACCCACTGTCAGCTCAGCTACCACAGTGAGAGGGGGAGCAAAGAGCTGGATTTCAAATCCACTTTAGAAAGTGGGTGTTTTTCCCCCCTCTGGCTTTCTACTGCAAATGAGTTTCACCCTGTTTCAGCCAGCATAAGCTGGTGTAGCTTCAGTGATTACATATTTCATAGGCCATTGATTGAAGTGCTCTTACAGTCCTTTTCCCTTGTGAATGAATGTTTATCCCCCTTCTTCAAAGGACCTGGGGACAAAGGTTTCAGCTTAAGGAAATGTTTGTGCAGGTCCACATAGGCATCCTTGCTCTGCACAGCAGGTAAACAAGTACTTCAGCACGTTAGAGCCTATGGCGTGACAACACAGAGTCCTTCACACACCTGAGTGTGCAGCTGGAGAGGGACAGACTGTTCTAAAATCAATGAGAAAATGATGCAGGGTATCCATGTCTGTATCTTGGCACCTATTTTCTTTTCTTTCCATTTTTTTTCTCTTCTGCTTATGCAAGTAATCCATTAAATATCAATAACCGAGAAAGAATCAGTCAGAAAAGCTCCTTTTTCCTTGTACCATTATCAGGTTTTCTTTCTCCTCTGTGAGCATCATTCCTTCCTCCCCCAGTGAGCTTCTAATGTCTTTCTGCTTGAGTGCTATGGTTACTGCATGGCATACATAGATTTCTGAAAATAAGTTTTTTAAATGCCCATTTCTGTCTTAAGTGGTGTCCAAGGCAGGTCTGACAAATAGTGAAATAAAATTATACCTGATTTACGTCCCCTCTGCAGAAGGCACAGGTGATATTTGCAGCCATTTGAATGGTGCTGTAAAAGCAGAGGGAGAAATCCTGCAGTGCAGACTATGGGATGGTGCACAATCCTGTGCCTTTGCATTTCTCCAGCCACTCTCCATGGACTGTTCCAGCCCTGTTCCAGGTGACGAGGAAAAAGGACAGTGGGTGGCATGGGGTGCCACCATCCTTCAGGTGGGTGAAGCAGTTGATGACTTCAGGGATGGGATGTCACCTCAAAGCTGTGGCAATATTACAAAGATCTTTGTCCCCAGCAGAAATACCGTGTTACCCATCAGGCCTCATAAACTACTAAATGTGTATCTTGAAAATTCCCTCCCTGAAATCTATTGGAGACTGTGTGGAAGAAAAGCCTCTAGCTCCAGACATGCTATTGGCCATGATTACTGAGCTGGTTGTAGTTATTTCTTGGTAAAACATTAATCATGATGGATTTTTTTATGCTTGGGATATATGACTCTACAGAACTAAATTTTCCCAGAGTATTAATTAAGTGCTGATTCCTGCCATTAACCTGTAAGAAATTTTACACAGCCTGTGTGAAGCAAAGTATATTCATAATTGTGCAGTTCTCTCGTTTTTCTCTTTTCCATTTTTCCTCCACCTTGACTTCTGGTCATATTATTATTATTTTCTTTTTTATTTTATTACCTTTATCCATCATTTTAACCTCCCTGCCTGGAGTGGATGGGTAGCCTAGACTCTGCAGGACACCCATGCTTCGAGGATGATGAGAGATGGAGACAACTTGGCCCGTTGGGATAAAATGGGCATTGCAAACAACTGGGGAAAACTGGTTTTGTAGATAGCCCCTCCCTCCAATTAAAAAATGAAAAGTCACCTAACAGCAAAGGCCCCTTATTTGTTGCAGCACAAGAGGGCAGTGTTAGGTTGGATTGAGTCGCACAAGGGTGTGATTAGCATGGGAACGTTTCATGGCTGATTAATTTTACCTACTTGTGAAGAGGTGTCTGCAGCGGGAGCCGTGGGGTGGGGGCAGCTCTCACTTGGGCGGGGCTGTGGAAGAGGTGGTTCAGCTCAGCAACCACCTTCTTCACCTGCATCAGTATCAGCTGCCAAGTGACACTGCTGGGCATGGCCTTTTGGGGCACTGGTCTTGCTCCAAGGTACCAAGAGCCACCCTGATCCCCATGGGGGTCTGCTGTGACTTACAGCATCTGTCTCTGCCGAGTACGATTTTTCCATCCTGCCTTGGGCACAATGTCACATTGGTGGCACTTTCCACAATGCTCAGCAGAGCAGCTGCTTGTTATCTCCATCTGTGCTTAGCAGGGCAGGAATACCAATCTTGTACCAAGACCCTCCCCTGGCAAGGCTGGGGGTGACATGTCCCAGCTCCCATGTCCCTGGTGGAGCTGCTGGAGCATTTGTGCCATATAGTATCACCCAGCATTGGCAGGAAAAAACCAACTGATCCAACACAGGGTCTGGCCAGACCTGTGCCGTGCCAGTAAAAGACAAGCTCATTGTCAGTCAGTGCCTTTTATGGGGCAATAAATGAGAAAAAGTTAAAAAAAAAAATATTATGCATGGAAGCATCTGTGAGTATATAAAACTAAAGGTGTCCTCCCAGTGAGAAGAGGGATGGGAAGAGCAACCTCTCCATAAAACAAGCATCTCATCCCCAGCGGGAAACCAGTAACCTGATCTTTCACAGCGTGGTCCTGTTTTACCCCGAGCACTCTGGGCTGTGAGTCTCCTTTGTCAGCCTCTGGTTTTTCATTAATTATCTGAGAGTGTGGGTTATCTCTAACTTTTTCCCTGTTTTCAAGGAAGCATGATGTTAAAAGGAAAGGTTTTATGTGTAGCTGTGGTGGCTCATCTTGAAACATGTACTGCTGCACAGGCAAAGTACGGCTTGAGCATAGGCATACATAATTTATTTGTGCCTGGAGGCTGCTTGCTTTTGTGGTTTTCTGGTGGTTGTATCATGCTTGGGAATGAACTTAAGCCATGGACATGAGCATGGTGCTCCAACCCCAAAATGGAGGCCACTAAAGGACTCTGGAGTGCTTCATGCTCTCAGCCCAAGGCTACCAGACTCAGCTGATGCAAGTCCTTGGAGATACCACTGCAGGCTCAAAGCCTCAGGCACCATTTTTTGATGTACACAAAAGACCTTGTTTTAATAGTAATTAATTAGCAGTTTAAATACTTGCAGGGTAGGAAATCCCCCATGGGGTGTACTAGTTAAGGTTTCTTTACACATTACCTCCCAGGAGGATGTAGACTTTCCCTTAGTTTCCTGCATCCCTTGCTGCTGCAGCAATAACTCTGGTAATTGTACTACAGCCCCAAAGTACTGCAACTGCAACCATAAATTCTTTCCAGTGCTCATCTGTTCCCCTGTGTTAGACAGGATGGTGATGGGCAATAATTTATCAAAGAGCCTGAGGTTATAGTGTCACATATTCATGCCTGGGGTGCAATGACGAGGTGATAATGTCAGTGTAACCACACATCCTGTTTGCATTATTTATTGCTCTCATGAATGACAAATTTGTATTTTAAAATGGCTGAGACATTTATCTGCTGTCCCAAAAAGCCAAATTATGAATGTGGCATAATCTTATCTCTAGGGCAGACATTCTCTTTTATTATTGGCATTTAATAAGAGAATGTGTAATTAAAGGAAAGTAATTAACCTATTTCTGGGAAGTTTGTATCTTGAATAAACAGACAGCTAATGCAGCTCTAAGTGTGTTGCCAGGAGTCCTGTCTGCCCAAGCTGTCTTCTGAGGGAAGCAGTCTGCATTACAAAGAGGGTGAGGATTGAGTATGGATTACTACAGCATGGCACTGCAGCATCTCATTCTCTTTAGGAGTTTGAATTTTGGAGACATTTAGCATAGAGGTAATTCCTCTTCCCATGGAATGACCATATACTTGGGGGCAGAGTCTGGGGAGAGATGAATCCTGGCTGAACTATGGCATGGCTCCTGGTAGTTTGGGAGACCCTCATAAGACAGGAATCCCACTCAGTTTTCCTTGCCTGGTGGCGTTTGCCAAAGGCTCAAGGTGGCCACGTAGTAGAAGCAATTAAATAGTGGAGTAATGCTGAGTTATCCCATCAGCAGAAATCAGTGCTTGCCATGTGGGCTGGCTCTCCATTGTCATGTGCTCTGTGTGGTGTGTGGCTCTCCTGTGCTGCACTTGCTGCAGTGGGATGCTTTGCTAGAAGCTGCTTTGGCACACATAGCAGGAGGGGGCAATCACAAAAAAATCCTGTGAGTTGTCTGTCACTGTTCTATATTCCCCCTTTTTTGAAAAATGTGACTAGTTCCTATCATTTGACCAACTGTCCTGGTAGAGCATTTCATCTTTCAGTAGCAGAATATATTGAGGAGGTTGAGTGTATCCAGAAAGACAAAAGGCATGAGTAGCAGCAAAAGAAATTGCAAGCAGATATATGGGAAAATGTCTTCACAAAGGAACACTAGGAAGAGAGACTGTGGGATCCTGGAGATATTCAGATACTCTGCATGAGGCCCTGAGCAACCTGATCCCGCTTTGAAGTGAGTTCTGCTTGGAGCATGGGTTGCATCAGTGACCTCCAGTGATGCCCCCCAACCCAAACTACTCTGAGTCTGGAAGCTGATCAGCTCCCCGACCACTTGAATCACAGAAGGTGCTTGTCTGGCTGCCTGGGCAGCCTCTGGGGAGCATAAAGGTGGAGAGCACTGGCTGGGGCTGAACCTGCCTCAGATACAGGTGCATGCTGTGCTTTTGGTGCTGCCAGGCAGAGCAGCCTTTGGTGCAGTTTAACACAGAGATTCAAATAAATGCTATTCAAGAGTTTGTGCAAATCATGCGGATGCTGGGAAGCTGACACCTGATGAGCCACTGCTCTTCTGCTCTAAAAATGCTCTGTATCTGCTTATCCTTTGCAAAGTGACACCAGTATGAATGTGTCTGATTTTGTAAAGTGTGCTTTTTCTGTAGGCATTGCAACTGCTTTGAGCTGCATGATTATGAGAGCTGAGCCTCAGCTCCCTCTTTGCTGTCATCATCAGCATTCAGAACCATGGCTGAGAGGCGTTGGTGGTGAGAACCAAGCCCCAGTGCAGCTCCAGGTGATTGTCTTCTTCCACCCAGAACCTCAGCACATGCTGCAGGAATGTCACCACACAGTGATTGCCATCACCCTGCTGGTCAGCCAGGCAGGTAAGGAAGGCTGTGCCTATCATTTAAATGAGGTGCTGGCTCATCTGAGATTCACAGTCCTGCTATGAGGTTAATTACTTTTCTTTAAATAAATATGGTAGTGAAATCTTCCACTCTTTTCTTTGGAATATTGATAGAAAGTTCAAGAAAAGGAAAAGTGATATGAATTTACACTTCAAAGCTGCACTGCTGAGCCTGGAAAATCTTGGCCCTAGTGAGGATGCAGGTAAACAGGAGTCGTGGGTGAAGTGATCATATGGACAGCAAAGGGGCACAGATTGAACATTTCTAATGTAATGAAAGTCAACCAGTTCTGCAAGCTGGAGAGGTGGCCATGGCAGGAGGAAGGCACCATAAGGTTCAGACAAATGACCATAACCACCCAGAGGTTTGGATGTTCTCTGTGACTAATCTAAGCTGGGAGTGCATGAAGCAAGGTGACAAGTCAGCACCTTCCTTGCACCTGCAGCCACTCCAAGCTGAGCGTGCCTGCATGGGGTGTCAGCTGGCTGGGGATTTGCAGCCTCACAGTGGGATGAAGCACAAATATAATTCTTGATATTATCTCTGGAGACGGCGTCAGAACTGTTTGACACCTTATCAATTCATAACGCATCCGCTTGCGGAAGGCTCCGCTTGTACCAGGAGCTCTGAGTGTGGAATCGCGCTGTGCAGGGGGCTCAGGGCGGCTGTCACGCACCTGCTGTCCAGCCCAGAGCAAGGCTGTCCCCTGTAGGGATTGTGTTTGTGGCTATTTGTTCTGATTTTTCCTAAATGAGCGAGTCACTGTGGCTTCCATACTGCAGCAGCTCCTCCCAGCGCTGGCTCTTAAGACCCTCTCCCCCCTCCCCGCCACCTCTGTCTGAAGATCCCTGAGCAGGAAGCCAGCCCTGAGCCAGTGGCTGGTGCTCCAGCACAGCTGCAGGAAGAACCTCCTGCCTTGCCAAGGAAGGAAGGAGATTTGTTTTCTGCAGTGAGCTCATGTTCTGAGAACAGGCCATGGCAGCTCATTACTAACACATGCAGTGCTGGACTATACACAGGCAGGGCTGGGGGAGTTGCTGGGGACTGCCTGCAATCCCAAACAACAAAGCAGGAGAGGTTTACAGGCAGATGACAATGGCAATTTCACCTCTTCATGCTGTCCAGAGGTCAGACACCAACTGGCCGGATATTATTAACACTGAGGGGTTTAACCAGTCATGGAGCTTTTCTGAGCTCTGAGTATATTTTCTTAAGGGCTAAAATACACTTCGAGTGCTGTGTTGTCATTGCAATGTCCAGTCCTGCTGAAGGATGGGCCAGTGTCCCAGAATAGAAGGCAGATATATATTTTTGTTGAGATTTAGTTGCTGAATGGGTGAAGCATCAAGCAATTGCCATAAAGCTTTTCTCTGAGTAATGCTCTTGTCCTTCTACATTTGGATGGCTATCTGACACGGTCTCTATTGGCTGAAGATCAAAGGGTAGAGGGAGACTGTGGGTCTGGCTGTGGTTTCCTTCCACCCTCTGGAAAAACAAAGCAAAGGCAAATGTGACATCCCAGCCTGTGTGCTGGGTCAGGGAGCAGTTTGGGGGCTCAAGACAGGCGGGCTGGGGGATGCTGGACTGGGCTGCCCTCGCCTATGGGGCCATGCTGAGCCCGTCCTCCCTGGCTGCAGTGCATG
The DNA here is from genome assembly GCA_013397135.1 of Pachyramphus minor. Lineage (NCBI taxonomy): Eukaryota > Metazoa > Chordata > Aves > Passeriformes > Tyrannidae > Pachyramphus > Pachyramphus minor. The sequence goes on from VYXB01004619.1 coordinate 754,243, forward strand.
GGAGAAGGAGAGCATAGTGGGAGCTGAGCTGTATCATGCCAGGTGCCAGAGGAATCCTGGTGGAAAGGCTGACAAAGTGTCCTGAGAACTTGCTGGAAAGGACCATACAGTCTTTGGAAAGCTTTTAGGACATGTAGGATAAATATGCATGCATATAGCTGATTCTTGGGATAAGGGTGTGCTGGAGTCCAAAAGTGCTCAGCTGAGGTCATTCCCAGCCTTCCTGCCCCTGTGACTCTCTAACCACAACCCCCTCCCTCTTTTGGGATGGGACTTGTTCTAAGCCCATGAAGAAGCCATGTTTTTCAAGGCCTCAGACTGTTTTCCAGGGATGTTACCAGGCTCAACCCCTTCCACATTTTCCTCTCCCAATGGCAGCACTGCTATACCGAGCCTTTGCTTCGAGCTCCTCTGCCCCAGGGAAAGGCACTGTAGGCAGAGGGGGTGCTGTGGATGTTGGGAGCTCTGGGTGTATCACAGAAGCCACCTCCCTGTGCACTTTGGAAGGTAGGAAGATGGACAGGTAAAAAGCCAGACATAGTTTATGCCCAAAGACCAGACAGAATCAATATGTTCCCACAGAGTATATTGCATCTAATCAGTGTTTTCTGGTGGAAAACTTCTGATTCACTTGAAACCTAGGGCTGGATTTATTTGCAAATGCCTAGTGAGTGATAAGCAGGTGATTTAGTACAACATTTGTTTTGCACTGGAAAAAGAAATATATTAACCCTAGTGTGATTTTTTCTTTTTTTCTGTGACATTGGGAACAGTGAGTGCCCAGCAGGTCATGACAGAAGCTGTCTCTGCCAGGAAAAAAACAATTGGTCCATCCCTTTCTTCTTGCAAAGTTGGTGGTTGTAACTGCGAGGGATAGCCCAGGACCCTTTCTGGCCAAGAGTCCTTCTGCTGAGGTGCCGTTCTGGGCTGATCTTGCTATGGTGGCATCACTTATGAAACCTAGACCACTGGAGTGGTGACAGCATGGGCCAGGAGGGAGAGGGACACCTCCTTTCCCTGTTTCCTTTCCTTCCATTGATTGCCTGGCACTATCCTGCACTGCATCATACCTTTGCTTTTGCAGTGAATTACAGAAGCGCTTGTTTTGTACCTCAAGGTGAGAACAGCACTTGGAATTAGCTCCAAGACTAAAACCAAAATGTAGATCTGCCATGGGAATAGCCTTTTTCCAGGCTGCACTATCAAGCTCCTGCATGTTGCTGTGGAGAATCCCATCCCCTCCATGGTACATCAAAAGCTGTGCATTGTTCTGCAAGAGAGGGATGGCAAGTGGAAGTCATTAGTGGTGCTGTGCCCCAGCTGCTCTGCCTGTGGCTCTTCATGGCTGTGCTGAAGGGTTTGTTGCTGTTGATGATCCATCTGGGTTCTCTGGCAATGGGATGGATGGAGGCTGAGCCCACCCATGAGCTCCTGCCTCCTGGTCTCCCTCTCACCACAGTTCACAGGTGGGTCCTGGGAAGAAGTCAGGTGCAGGGCCATGAGGGGGGGCTCTGTGCAGGGAGGGGCTCAGGTGTGGACTTGGTGGACTTTGATTTCTACCAAAGTCCCAACACCCCCTTGTGAGTCTGGGTCCTGACAGCCTCAGCATGATGCCTTCAGGAGACACCTGTCAGTCTGGCAGGAGAAGCTCTCCCTTCCACAGGCCTTGAAGTGTGCCAGTGCTCAATAAATCTAATTTGGCCCAAATTTACTGCAAGGCTCTGTCTCTTCAGGAAAGCGTTGTTTACTTTCCTCCTGGCAGTGACCCAGCAACACGATGCTCCGACTGCACAGAATTGCAAGTGCAGTGTATTAAATTATCACTGACATGCAGAGTGGAAGTTACAACTGATCTGTTTTTCCATGGAAATCTATTGTATTTAAGTATATCTAATTGAGTCAATCTTATTTGTACAGGGGGACTGTTTGTCCTATTGCCTTTCTGTCTGGGATTGTCTCTCATCAGGCCCAGAGGCTGCAACCTTACAGACCCATGCACATACCCCCCCTTCCAGCAACATTTCTGTGATCTTTTCAGTCAATCACCTCCCGGTTGTGCCTACTGAAAAAAAAACCCTCCAGCCTCCAACAGAATCTCAGCTCTCAAGTCTTTTTGTGGGCCCCAGAAAACCCAGAATTTACCTCTTATTCAAGGCAGGCACTAGTCGGATGATTGCTTTCTGAATAGAGCACAGTCTCTTCTCCCAATTACTGCAACTGTTGGAGCTTTAAAGTTGATGATTTTATGTTGTTGGAATACAAATTGATCATTAGAAACATTAATAATGGCTGCTTGACTTTATAATTAGCCATGTATGTGTATTGCATTCAGGAGCTGTTAGTCTTCAATGAACACGTTCCAAATAATCCATTTATATTTAAGTAAATTGACACACAATAGCTATCTTAATCAATCTAAATCTAATTCTTATTTAGGAGCCTCTGCATTACCACTTATATTTTTTCTTAAGAAAGCAGCACTTGGGTTTGGTGGATCATGGAATTTGCTTGGGATTTGTTGCCCCAGAAGGGCCGAGTGAGAGAACACTGGTCTTCTCCCTTGCAGCTTCCTAGTCCATCAGGTACAGGGAAATTCAGATCATGATAGTGGAACTGTGGGACAGAGGTTTAGGTCTTCTGTCACTTGTGTGAATTATTGGATGTCTCCAGCAGTTAATAAGTTTCCTTGGAGATCGTTAAAAATTAACTTTCATTTTTCCATCCACAAAATTTAAAATTATTTGCTAGTATTTATGATAGCTTGACTTAAAATTTTTGGTCACTTTATAGATTTGATGAGGTAAAGGTTCTCCTGGCTTACTGTCACACCTGATCACATTTCAGGTAACAGGCATATGAGGAAGCTCACAGCAGACACTGATGATGTACAGGTGAGATGGCTGCAAGGAACTGGGAATTTCAAGCTGAGTTTGCACTGCAAAGTTTGGATCCTGTCAGTCTTGGGCAGGTGAGTTCTGTGATTTGATCTCCCACCCATGATGTGAAGATTATAATTTTAAGTACTCTGAAGCTTCTAATTTACCTATTTAGGGTGAATATTTGAATGTAGTTGAGCGAGGAACCACATGTCATTCCTGCTAAAAGCCAGTTATCAGATTTTATCAGGAGAAGGAATTGCATTTTTGTGCCTTTTTGGACTGTCAACCTTAATCGTCCCTTGCTCATTTGTGTGGGTATTGAAGACCTTATTGTTTCTGCAGATGAGAGAGGACCATTCCTCAGCTGGTGGACACTATCTGTAACTTTGCTAAAGCCACATTAGCAGTCAGGGGGCAGGGACAACAGTGATGCAATTTTCTTTTGGGGAGTCATGGGTTTTTTTCACTAGCAAAGACAAGGTGACGTTTTTACTGAGCACAGTCAAAACCTGAAGAAATTACTTCTCCCTAGAGGACCAGAGTAGGTGTGAATATCTCAGCAGCGAGCAAATACTCTTAAACCCCACAAGGGAGTTCATGAAGGTGATGAAAATACTGTTTTCCAGAGTTTTGCAATATGCTTTTATCCCTATAAAGCTCCTATGAAAATGATCACACAAAACCCCCACACCTTGCTGCAGACTGATCTTATTTCTCTGTGTTGTCTTCTTAGTGAAAATAGATAAACGAAATAATAACACAAAAAACCCCCAGTTATATTGCCAGTGGAGATTTCTAAACCCTGCACTGCTTGGGGTGGTTGGAGTGTTTTGCATGTTGTGCCAGGTGTGTGTTACACTGTCACCAGCCCTGATCACTCCCTGAAAGACAAGTCAGGTAAAGGAAAGGAGAGAGGAATGGAGTTACCCACATGGATACGGCTGGTAGGTCAGCCCCACCTGAGATCTGGGTTAGTTGGAATGGTAGGAGACCTGGAGGACATTGCTCTACTAATTCCAGGTGTTTGGTTGCCGAGGTTTGTCAGGCTGGGGTGTCCTGGCCGCTGGCTCTTGTTCAGGGACACCCCCCCCCAGATGGATGGAGCTCTGTCCTTCCCCAAAATAAGGGAGGTGCCTTGCTGGGCACGAGCAACACTGGAGTTGCCGGAAAGGAACCAAAAACCTGCCAAATCTCAGCTGAGGAGAGAGAGCCCTCGTGGAGCTCCATTAATAGGGAGCTGTTAGGGGCTGCTGAACAAAAGGACTTGTCCTGCAACAGTACAGTAGGCAGCGAGAGATTGGGTTTATTTGACTGTGTTTCATCCAGGTCTGATGGGGTTTTTTTCCACTTTGAGAGTTCCTTTATTCTCTTTTGTGTTTCCACAGAACAGCTGCAGCATTTCAGGGCTCCTGGGGTGTTTTTGTGCAGACAGTGGAGAGGGGTCCAGACCAGGGTTGTGATGGGTTCACACCATACGCCAGAAAACTTCCCCCAGGCTCATCCAGTGAACTTTAAACCTCCTGTAGCTCAGATCAACACCTAAAATCACTGCAAGATGCCACAGCAGGAGAGCAGGAAGGACAAAGGGCAGAAGCAGTTTTGTACTACTTTACAGGTAGAGGGAATTTGTTAGGTGAGAGTGGTCATGTGGACAAATCCCAGTGGCTCTGCCAAATTTAACCCTGACATGAGAGAAGCCTAGGAATAACACATGTTTTATACAAGTTTTCATTGTTGGCTCTTTCCAGAAAGATTCTCTTTCTGGTGGGGTTTTGTTCACTGAAGCTCTTTGTTGCTGCCTTTCATTTTCACCAGTAATTCTTCCTTTCCAATGTCCTGTTGTTGTCCATCCTTATTACCTGAAGTCATTTGGGTGACATCTACTTTTACTTCTTAAAAAATTTCCACTACTTTTGCTAAAGGCTGGATCACATCCTATTTAAAATCAACAGAAAGACTTCAATGAGCCCCAAACTGGACCTGAAATTGTTGCTTCCTTTCAGATTTCTCAATATGCTATTTGCCTCCTAGCAACCACCATTTGCAGGCAGGGGTACAGCAGTATTAAGCTCTCAGTTGTGTGCCACAACTGGCATCCCAGTGCATCCTGCAGAGCTTTACAAAGCCCTCAGTAGTGTCAACTCACTCCACTTGCTGTAGGTGTCATTTAGACACAGCGTTATACAACACTCTGAAAAGCCAAGGGAAGTTCTGTCCTGCAGAGGCTGTAATAGGAGGATGGGGAGTGCTACAGGTTAGATTAATACCCCAGGAGTGACAGAAGTACCTAGAGGATGTTTGGGCATCTCCTGTGGTTTTACTGTCTGGAGTATCCCAAGTTCTCTGTTGGAGCTGCACATTGTGCACTGTCTCATCCCAGGTGCAGTTTTACAGTCCTGCTCTTTGACAGGTAATTTAGTGCCTTTTTCTTCCCTTAATTGCAGCAATTAATCACACTCCCTACCAGCTCATCCTCACTAATATACCCTGATGGTGAATGTCACTCGTTCAGGTAGGACAAGGTGAAGCTTGCCTGCTGGGAGCAGTGATTTTTCCATAAGGACCTGGGAAATGCTCTCAGCTGAGTCAAATCTTTGGGTTATTTTGGCTTCCTTCTGCTTCCTTTCCTCCTATTTTTGCATGTCCAGTCCATAAATTCAGTTCCTGATTAGCCGAATTGCATCAGTTGTGTTTGGGGAAACTCAAAATCTTTCATCTGTTTAGGAGGAAAGCTGTGTATTATTCCAGTGGGGCTGGAGAACCAGCCATACTCATGCAGCTCCATCAGTGGGACATCTCCAATGGGCATTTATGGCTCAGCCTGACTTCCCTAACTCTTTCTTAAGGAGCTCCCAGTAACAGACATCTCACAGGGTTTGGATAAATAACCTCCATTCTGGCACATCCTATTTGAAAGTTGCCAGTGACTCTTCTGTGTTTGTCAGCTGCTAATTTAAAATCTGAAGGACATTTTGCTCATACTATTGGTGAGGTGATTCAAGGTTATTTAGCTGTGGTGCTTGGTGAGAATCCCAGCTTTTTTTAAAGAATGGGAAAGAAGTAAATACTTAGTGCACTAAATAATTCCAAAAAGATGATTACCTGAACATGTAAAGCTGCAGGACCAAATTTCAGAAGGCAATTAAAGTCTCTGCCACCTCCAAAGCTATTGTTCAGTTATTATTTTTATATGTCAAGATGCTTTTAATGAACTCCTGAATTTTTAGAGCCTGGAGCAATTCAGGAGGAATTATAGTTTCAAGCTGCAACACACCTTTGGAATCTTCCCTAGTTTAGCTGAGAGGGATGAGGATGCACTAGAGATCAGCCCATGTGGGGGGGTTTTTGTACACTGTGTATATAGATATTATCCCATCCATTTTACTTTAATTGTATCTATCTTGCTAACTGGACAGTTTGCAAGGACCACATCGATAATCCACAAAGATAAAAAGTTTAAGAGTAATGGCATAAGTATACAGTGCATTTTACTGGTTCAACAGTCATAATATCTGGATCATATAAAAATAGCTATTTAACAACAACTGTTTCTCCCACAGCAATTAAGAACCTATGAAAGTTGAAAGATGATGAGCATCATATAATTGGTTTCTGCAGAGTCTAATGAGACTCTATTTTCTCAGTAAATAGAATATTCTCTTTCTTGAGAATAGAAAGAATAACTGATGATAAATATTTATAAGTGACTCTTATCTTTCTCCTGTCATGAAGTTTTCATCAACAAACTACCCTTCAAAAACAAACAAACAAAAAACCCAATAAAACAAACCACAACAGGTACTCACATTAGAAATGCAGCTTATTTACTACGGTTTAGCATTTTTACAGTGGTGGTGCCCAGAAGACCAAATCCAAGATCTCATGCTTCCCATGTCAAATTGCTGTATATTCTTATAAGATTTATAGTGAAAGTCCAGGTAAATCTAATGACACACTGATGTCCAAATCTGTCACAGAAAGGTGCCTGGGCAACGCCCATTGTCCTGATGGCCATGGGGTTGGACTGACAAACACTAAGCGATCTCCTGAGGCCATTGCATCTGAGGATGACAATCAACCAAGGCACGAGAGCTGGACACTGCAGCTCGTGCCTGCTCTGGGAGAAAACCCTGGAGTAACGCACCATGGAGCAATAGAAGCAGTCTCAGGGTTACACATGGCTTTTCTTAGCTACTTGCTCAGCTGTTTACTCCCAGGAATGACTGAAGTGGTTTGGATGCTACACAGCACGAGCAGTTTGTATCAGGGCACGTATGTGTGTGTATGTGGGGGAATGAGTCAGCTACAAGATGTCAGTAAGTAAAGTTTTTCTTCAAAGCATTGTTCTCTAGTCTGATTGTACACAAGTTTTAACAAGAGACAGCATACATTTCCCTCAGTAGACAAAAGCCCTGTCTGGGCTTTGTTCCCAACCATCTACATTGTGATGTGAAGCACAACATCCTCGAGCTGCTGTGCATGATGGGGCAGCTGGGAGTCCCAGGCTTCAGGCACCACCTCCCCAGTCTGCTGCCTGTAGAGAACCCATGATAACCAAAGCATCATGGTTTTGGAGAGAATTCTGTAAACTGGAACCATCCTAAATAAGGCATCCTCTAATCACTGCCTTATTTTATTTCTGTAACTCCACTTAAGGTTCCTTATATGGTTTTTGGGGGATGCCTTTTCTGTAATAATTCCAGGCATTACTGGAAACACCACTTGAGATCCATTTTGTCCATGGCATGAGCTGTTCATGTGCAGTCTGCACCTTTTGTCAACATGGATTGTACAAGGCACTCACGTAAGATCTCTTGGACAGTTCAGTTGAAGATAAATATTGATATTTCAATTACCTTTTAAACTGCACTTGCTGAGATCTCTGTGCCTGGCTTGGGTATTAAAGCATGGATTGTATCTGGTTCTGCAAACACATCGTTTTGTCTGTTCAATGCATATAATAGCTTAAACTTCCATCCCTGGGTAACCACTTCTGCTTTAAAGAGTGACCCTGAATTGTATTTACACAATAAATTAATGTTCAGTTCCTATGGAGAAGAGATTGCTTCAAGGAACCTGAGTAAGTGCAATTTTCTCTGCTCTTCTTCCATGATCCCAATCATAAATAAGTAGCTATGAGTGCTCACGGGACAGTGCAAGGGCTTCTCACAAGCAGTTGCTTTTACAGCTCTTTTATGACATGGTGTTGAGGAACTAACAGTTTGAAGTGAAACCAACAGTGGTTGTAAATACATCTCTTTATGTGACTATATCTTCATTTTTTTCCCAGGAATGAGAAGATGGCAAAACGCAGATTCCTGAAGCACCTTTTTTTGAAGGCAAAGGTGACCTCTTTTCAGCTGCCATGACTGCAAGGCAAGTTTCTTTATTTAAGGAGGAGAATTCATACTTGTCACCAGGGAAAATTTTAAATGCACAAGAAGTGTCTCATGTAGTAAGAAATACTACTGTGCTCTTTCCTGAGGCATATGCTTGGATAGAATTTTCTCTAAAAAAAATGAGGGGTGAATATCAGATGCCAGATGTCTTCTTAAACATACTTGCTAACCAAGGTCACATTAATTCTTCTGGGTTCAAACAATGTTGCTCACAGGATCAGGGATTATTATTTCACTGACACAAAATAAAATGTGCAGGGTTTAAAAGCAACAGATGAATTTTTTTTAGTGATATTCTGAATAGAAATTGTATTCTCTTCTTAGATGACAACAAATGAAATAAAACATCACTAGTGCTGCTGATCTGTACATCTGCTGAGACCAGGGACATGGGAGAACAGGGAATGAATGGTTTAACCTCCTCCTACTCCATTGTTATAGTGAGACTGAAACAGCAAATGCAATTCTGCCTCCCACTTCTCAGAATGGGTGTTGCAAAACTGGAAAAGATGATGCAAAGAGCCACAGTAAAGATCTGGGGGCAGGGAAATGTGTCTTATGGTGTGAGATTTACAGAGTTTATCAGGAAGATTTCAGCCTTGATTTGATTACATTTTCATGAGGAATAAATATTCTATAGGTGCTATTCCATCCAGAGCCTGTAGGTATAGCAAGAACCAGTGTCTGAGAGTTAAATTAAGAACAATTTTGTGTTTGAAATAGCACACACATTTTCACTAGTGGCATGGTTAGCCACCAAGAAAAGTGAAGGAAAGTCAGAAGAGAGAGTAGATAGTCTATTTTGATGCCTAAAATCATGGTAATGAGTACCTTGAAAGTATTAAAACAGACATTAGCAACCAGTCCTTCTCCAGTGGAGCGACCAGACGTGGGTCTCCCACCACAGGGTCAATGCCCCATGCAACCTCCAAGCACTGAGCTGAGCTGTCTGTGTGTCCACACACCGTGTCCAGGTGTACATCCAGTCCAGCTCCACACGGGCTGGGTTACAGCAGAGGGTGCTCTGAGCTCACCGTGCTGGGACAGCCCAAGGTCGGGTCTGTGCTCCCGAGGAGTTTCCCCTGCGAACTGTCCCAGGAGGAGCAGGCTGGCTGACCCAGCCCTGCAGTGTCCTGTGGTCAGGCTTCTGAGAGAGGGCTCTTAACACCTGTGAATTTAATCACTGTGCAAAGGCCAGGCCTTGGGAGCTGTCACTGCCCGTTTTTTTTGGCTGGGAAGCTGGAGCAGAGCCGTGTGTGCGATTCCCACCGAGGGTGGTTATGTAAATACCACTCTCACGATAGTTCACTAACAGAATTAACTAGCCAGGGAGGCAGAGGCAATATTCCTCTAATTCATCCTCCATGGCCCTTTTCCCGCCACATTGTTGGTAAAAGGACATTCTTTTACCAAAGCTCTGACAGGACTTTTAATCAAAACGATCCATTTTAGAATAATTTCTCATTGATGTTTCCTGTTTCCCTTTTTCTCTCTCTCTTTTTTTTTTTTTTTAAATCTTTTCTCACTGAAGAGAAAGGAAGAAGGGCAGGGAGGAACATTGGGAAAAAAATACTCATTTCCCAGTTTTGTTTTTAAAAAAAAATTGGAAAACTTTCAACATCTCTGAAGCACTGCTTGTGAAAATTTCCCAATTTCAAAATCAGGGCAGTATCAGGGCCTAAGGGAGAAGTCCTTCAGCCCAATCCAGCCAGTTCTCATATAATTTTAAAGGCCATTAATATTCAAGCCGAGGATGGAATAATGGAATACCACCTCTTTCCTGAAAGATGAAGGGGAGCAAGCTTGGATGACATGGCAAAGGAGCATGTGGGAAGCAAATCACTGCTTATTTTCTCTTCCAGAAGACCCACCGCGCAACATGGGGTTGGGAATAGGGGAAGGAAAGGGAATGCTTTCCCCAGATGCTGCAGAAAAAGGAAAGGGGTTGGGCAGGGAGAGAATTCAGTCTGCCACAGCTGGACTCTGGAGGTCCTCTCTGACTGCACGAGGCTGCTGTGTGGAGATGCTGATGTCCTCGGGGGAGCAGTGCCATGAACGTGCTCCTTGGCATTTAGAGTGTGGCACACTGTCAGCTGTGGTTTGTTAGTCGTGCTGGGTTCCCTGCCCCTCCACATCTTCAAGGAAAGAATTGGTATTTACTCTCTTGACAATTTATTTGTCAGAGGACTGCTCTTAAAGTACTGTGGTTTATGTGCAAAATACTGTTTATGTATACAATAGCATTGAGGCTCTTTTGGGTCCTGCGTTGACCTCTGCCCGGCCCTCAGATCCTTCATCTTCTCATCTGATGTGTCTCACAGTGTAAGACATGCTGCTGCCCCTCTCCCATACAGCACACAAAGCTTACTTCCCAGTACACATACCTAATTTGTAGCTAATGCTCTCATTGTGGCTACTTTAATAACAGTATAGATTTTTTCCCAAATGAGATGCACATGTGGCTCCCAAGCCAGCATTCTTCTGTTTCATATTAAACGTATTTCTTTCCGCAAGATGCCACATCATACATAATTTTCTCTAATCTTTTCTATTGATTTCATTCTCAGCCTTCATCAAAACAGCGTTGGAGCAATCGAGGAGCAGATTGTGACCCACCTTGCAGAGAAGGAAAGGGAAAGAGAAATCTACTGACACCAGTAGATTTGCAGGCAATAGCCCTGGATCAGAGGAATATTGGCTAAAGAACACCGCTCCCAAGGGTGAGAGTCCTGGCTATTTTCCACCTTGCTAAGGCTCCTAGAAAGCATCTCTCTCCCTTGGGACACAGAGCTTCTAGGTGGTACCATCTCCTTTCAGGACAGACTGGAAATCCAGAAGATGCCTGGGACATTCTTGCAAGACCACAAGCAATGAGTACAATAAGGACAAGCCCAAACCTTGAAAGGGAACAAAGTTATAACTCAACCAGCTGGAGCTGAAAAAGGCCACTGGCTCAGCTCCAGAAAGACTGGTATGTTTTGATGTTTGTGGAATATCCTCATGTTTGTTACCAGGACACTGCTGGGACAAGATCATGCCAGAGCAAGTTTATGATGCTCATCTCCTGGGTTTGACTGCAGCAGAAATACCTTGTGGTTTCTCTGCATCTGCGTGAAATTAGTAAGTCCTGGAACACATGAAAATTAATAATAAAAATGAAAAGCTTTCCTTCCACCCCCCGTCACCTCCTCCCACTGACACGATTTAAAGATTTAGAATCAGTTTGTACAGAGGCCAGAGATTGGAGTTACGATTGTAATGTTTCCATTTAGGACAAGGAAATTGAAGTAGAGCAATTAATCAATAACAATATGGGAAAGTAAAGACTGAGACACTTAGAGCTTGCATGCATAGCTGCATAAGGGGAATTTTAGAAAACTTCTGTCTTTTACTGCTCTTTTAAGTTTTATGTTACCAACTTTCAAGTACAGAGAGAAGCAGTGCTTTGTGCTGCATTGCTTCACCCCACATTAAAAACCCATTCATTTACAGGGAACGGATACTTAATTATGAATAATCCCAAAGTGTTTCACTGACTGTTGTACAAACTGTGCACTCAGGCCCATTTCATACAGCTATGAAATGCCATCATCCCTCAGGTGAAACAAAGCAACTCTTGAGCAGCACAAAGCAAAGCTGCACAGCAATTTGGGGAAGGAAGTGAGGAATAATGGATTCATTTGAAACTGCAGGGGGATTTTAACTATGCAGAATGCAATTACCAGAACTGGAGTTTATCCAGGACACTGGGGTTAAGACCCTATCTATTACAAAAGATGCCACAGAACTGCCAGCATCCTTCCTCTCATTTCCTACGTGTTACTCACTGGGCTCCTGAGTACACACTGAAAGAGGCCAGTACTGTTTGGATTGTGAAAAGTGATGGGACCTAAGGGCAAGGTGCAGAGGGAAAACTAATATTTCTCATTGACCAGAGCTTTCTCTGTGCACATGATGCAAAGGGCTTTGTATTGGAGAGAGAAATGAAGGGCTCTTGGGTGTGTGACTGGCCCAGGCAGGTGTTGAGGGGCAGAGATGTGGCTGCTCTGCAGCATTGTGTCCCAGGACTGTCCCTGCCTCCCCTCTTACTGCAGGCAAACAGGCAGCATCAGATCTGTAGAGGAGGAGGAGGAGGAGGAGGAGGAGGAGGAGAGGCAATATTTTTTCAAATATGTGTATATTTTTAACTCCCACAAAAATACCAGTCATGAAACTCTGGGAGCAGCATTTTTTAACTTGGCACAAAAGCCAGAGTGTATCTGGAAAGCTTTCAGCTGATTTTTGAGATGCAAAAGTCAGTATTCAACACTTCTATTTCTGGACATTTAACTGATTACATTAAAAGTCAGTAAGTCCTGCATCTTTTTGCCTAAAGATCCAGGTATTCAGTGTGGTCAGTGCTAGAGACACCTGACTGTCTTATAACCCCTCCATTTACTGTTGTGTTTGTCTTATTTAAATGTATGTAGTTTGATTTCTATAAATATTGTTATTTTCACATGGCTATTGAGAACAGATGAGTAAATAAACAAGTAACCATCACAAAAAAATGCATAACAGAATCCTCTTGCCAACTCAGAGGTGCTGGTGGAAATGTTCCCAATTACTAGTGAAACCCCAATAAATAACACTTCAGTCTTGTAACTGCAAATCTTTCTAATAGAATCTGGATATTTCATGCCCTGTGCCATAAATCAGTGCCCCTGATGAGTGGGATTTGAATGGCTGGACACAAATATTAATCAAGATTAAATCAAAAGCAGAATGCTGCATGTGAAGGCAGTGTTAGCCAGGATGCTTTCCTAGGAACGAAATCACTCAGAAGTGGCTTATAAATCTGGGACGTGGCTTAGCTTGATGTGAGGAAATGTGACTGGTATGGATTTTCAGGTTTTATTGTGCATAGATATTGCTTATGATTAAGTCTTTCTGCTCCTGAAGAAAGTGTCAGATTTCAGGCCACAGGTACCATGTATCTTCAACTACCAAATGTAGTAGGTGATGATGCTGGGCTGAAGGACCACTCTCACATCCCTCCTGCAACAACATGTGGCAGAGCAGTGTCTGATTTATAGCAGCAGAAATGCAGGGAGGATCAGAAAAACCAGAAAGAAACCTGATGAGATCAGACACCACTGGTGATTTTACTGAGTAGATGAAGGGGACATGCAAAATCTAGGAAAATAAGCCTTACTGGGATCTAATTTTACTCCATTTTAGCTGACATTTTCCCTTGTGGTGTCTGACTGAACTGAGCCCTGTGTGTATTCTCAAGCAGATTGGAAGTGACAGTGTTCTGATAGCTACTGCACTGAGGATTGGCCCAATCATCGAGGATTTACCCAGTTTTTCTCTCGTATTTATTGACCATTAATGAATCAGGACTTATTCCTTGCAGACACTGATTGAGTCACTAAGCTGTGTCTGTGAAACAACCAGGAGCAATTCTCAGAAATACAGGAATATACTCTTGCCAACATCAACAGGTAAATTAATTATGTGTCAGACATGGCCTATGTACCTAATGCAAAATAATGCTCTGTTTCAAATTCATCCTTAATATCCTCTCTTAAACTAGCCTAAAATATTTTTTACACGTAATATTCCTGTCTGGAATATTTTCCAGCTTATTTTCTCAGACTCTTCTCCAGGGGAGCAGAGATTTGCATAACATTAGGTCGGAAGCCCGTTGAGGATGTACTACATGGAAATTTTGTAAAGCAGACTCATCCTCTGGCTGTGAAGGGGAACTGAGCTTGGTGACCAGCTTTACAAAGGCACCAAAAGCCAGAAAATGCCCAGAGGTTCGGCTTGATACCAACAGTGTCCAGTAGAAAACATGAAAGCACTGAATAGTTAATAGATCCATCACTATGGTGCATAAAACAGACAGTGCCAGGACAATGTAAAGTCTCCCCAGAAGAATGACAAGGTGGTTACTGAAAAATTATGATTCATAAGCTCATAGAAGGGGAGGGCTGGTAACAAGTGTCCCAGCACAGCAGAGCCACCTTTAATTTAGTGGCTGTACACCTACTACTCATTAACAGAGCACACCTTGCTATCCACAAGTCCAATCTCTCAGCATGGATAAAAATTTCTATTTGGGATAAATTTTAACTTTTAAATAGTGAATAATACACATTTTCTTGGAATTCTGCCTTTCAGAAAAGGACCAATAACTTCAACTTTTTTAATAGCCTTCATCATTCAGCAATCATGCCAAGATTAATAGTAATACCCATATTTTATTATTTTTATTGCAGGTTGTAAGGGAAATGATTGTTAGCTTCTGTGTCAAATGAAGGTCACTCTGACCACCACCTGTTCTAGGGAAACTTCAGTGCAACTGGTTCTGTAGTCCAATTTTGGTAACATCATTACTGAGGAAGGGAAAAAAGCAGCCTTAAAAATTCAGTGTACAAAAAAAAAAAATCTGCAATGCCCAGATAAAATCAATAGCACAGCATGAAAAATGGCATAGGAAGTAAAATAGCTGATCTGCTGCCTCTTTCAGAAATACTTCATACCTGAGGTTTCAACTAAAAGAAATACAAGTTTTGCTCCTAAACTTGTGTTCACGTTTTTAGTGAAATCCAACCCGACCCAAAAAGGTCCAAGTCACTCAGTTCTTCCTCCTGGTTGTATTTCTTCTCTCTCCTCCCTGACTGGTTTTGTTCAGGTGCTCTGGGATTGCAAACACCCCAGTGCACTGCTGTTGGAGGGTGAGATTTTAATGGTGGGATGGGGAGAGCGTCATGGGCCACAGTACAGTCCAGGGAACCTGCTCTTAGGGAGTTGTGCTGAGGGTTGAGTTTTACTTTTTTTATTTTTTTTTTTCCCCCCCCCCATGATTTGAGGTCTGTCTACTCTGGGGTCCAGGATAAGTGAGTTCCCAGTGCTGTAGAAAAAAAGATGGAGTGGGTAGAAACAGCATCCCTGATGAAAATCATAGACCAAGAAATATCTAGGATATTTCTGCTGTGATGTTTGGGGTTATTGACCCCAACACAGCAACTCACTGTACCTCAGAGAGCATTTTGTTGCTATAAGATGGTTCCAGTTCCTTTTAAACACAGCTCCTTTGGGAACGCTCACACTAATACCTGTGAAAGCTTTTGAGGCATTTGCTTACACTAAACACCTGTGAAGAATTTTGGGGTAATTTTCCTTCCCCCTGTACATAGGATCATTTAGGTTGGAAAAGACCCCAAAGATCATTGAGTCCAGCTGTTAACCCAGCCACCACTAAACTGGATCCCTAAGTGCCACATCTATATGTTTTTTAAATCACTCCAGGGGTGGTGACTCCACCCCTTCCCTGGGCATTCAACCTGATGGGAAGACTCCTGTGTTTTTTGTCTTAGTTTGTTTTGAAAATGTGTATTTGCAGTCTTGGTCAACTGGGCTCCTCAGCTGAAGACAACTGCATGAGTTGATTCCTCTTCCAAAGCCATCAGTTGCACAAGGTGCTGATAAGAAAATGGGCCACAGGGGATTCTCATGAGCGCCTGGTGACCACGTCAGCTCTCCAGCCTGATCAGGAGGTCTTAAATGGAAGGAGAAAGGAATTGTATGTTGTTCCCTTAGTCTGAGGGAGCTGGCCTATGGAGGAGGTGAGGATATGCTCAGTGCTGCCAGCATCATCATCTCAGCAGGATGGTGAGTGAAGGCTGCTCATTGTACAGCCCCAGTACTAGATCAGCTTGCATTGTGTGAAGCCTGGTCTGTGATTAAATCAGGGAAGTTTGTGGCTGCCAGTTTTGGGTTGTGTTCTACAAAACATGCCTTCTCTTCTATTATCAAGCATAGGTTTGCATGTCCTGCTACCAAGTGGCGTTTTTATTATAGACTCTGCTGAATCATAGGCAATGCAGGGGTGGGGGGGAGAAACAATGTAGTGGGTGTGCCAGAAAAGAAAGGAACCTTAAAATATGTTGGGGTGAAACAAGGATTAGAAGAGGATAGCAACTGTCTCTTTATCTATATGAGTTTTTTCCCTACTCAGAATCAATCTTAAGAATCTTCCTGTATTTTCCAAAAATAAAGATTCTCGTATATCCAAAACAGTTCAGAGTTATTTCATCTCCTGTTTAACTCCTGGCTAATAATTTCATCTTTCATTTCCTCCTATTGTTCACCCTGGCATGCATCCCATCTATTATAAGCCCCAGATATATTAAAGTAATTTTTTTTTAGATTTAGGGAGAGGGAAATAAGAGTCAGCTGGTTTGAAGTAAGGTTTTATAGCAGCACAAGTTCTCAAAGTATTGCACAGAGACTAGTATTAAAGAAATAGCTCCATGGGAGGAAACTGGAGTGAGAAGATGAAGCAGCCTTGGCTTTCTCTAAGAGCTGTATTACTGCCAAAGCAAGGGTAATTGCTCCTATTTAGGACTCTAATACAAAATGGTGCTTTGCTGACACTGAGGAGAGATATGGAGTATTCACAAGCATGAAGTAGCCATTGGACAAATACTCATGAGAGCCTGGCTTTTCTGAAAACCTCCAGCTAATTACTGTACTGAATTAATTGGCTGCAGAGCAGCATTTTTAGAAAATTAAAATGTCTGTAAATATAGCTTTTGCCTCTGTGTCTGCACACATGATGACACAAACTGCAGAGTCTATCAGCTGGACTAGAGTACGTGTTTCACATCAGGGACTGGGCTCAGCTCATTGCATCTCTAGATGTTGTGCCATTTCCACACCTTCCTTCTTTGCACTGAGAGAAACTGCTCCAAGACTTTCTGTTCCTTTTGTTTTGTGAAAGTGGATTGGATTCCCAAAAATATTGGCAAAACCTGGGCTAGAAATCCTGTCTGGGAGTGCTGAGTGTAGCATTGCAGCTCTGCTAATGACCCCATCTGGATCCCTTTTCCCTCCACACCATAATGCTTTATCTACCAGAATGCAAAAAAGTGTGTGAGTGCTCTTTGGTCACTGAGACAGGGCAGGATGATTGGGCTTTCTAGAGGACACATAAAACTGATCCTACTGGCAAAGCTACAGAGGAAGTACATGGAAGAACAGGATGTGTAGATGCTGGGGGTTTATTTGCACTGGTGGTCCTCATTCAGTTCAGAAACAAAATGTACAGCATGTGGGAGATACGTCAAAAAGTTGATCCAGGAGTCCCAAATCAGAAGAAAGACTCTACAGATCAGACTTTGGAGCAGGAAATATGTTTGCTCTCCTGGACTGGCAGAACCATCTTGGTCACTGTGGGCTTTCTTTTCTTGCCCTGAGACATAAGGGGTGCCTTATAACCTGTAATGCTCATAGCTGTCTATGCCTCAATGTGTAGAACTCGAGGTTAGTTAGGGAATATGTCTATAAATCACAGCTTCATCTGGCCTACCTCAGGCTCCTGAGCCAGAAGGAAGGCTGGTGCTTTGCAGACATCGCCTGCTTTTGTGGTTTGAACATTATAAGAGTTATTCTTCTAGTCCTGGGGAGCCCAAAGCTGTTCTTGAGAATATCTCTCACAGGTCACCTCACCTCCTGCGCCAAATGCAGTCCTGAAGGGAACTGAAGGTCAAAAAATTTGTTTGCTTTTTCTGAAGGGTTTTTCATGGAAAGGCTGTAGGAGGGCTGCTGGAGAAGAAAATTCGGGTTTAGAAAGGGAGTAAGACCAACAAGGATAAGCAGTGCCTCAGCCAGGTCAGTCCAAGGTCCAGCTTCATTTGACTGTGGGATATCAGTACCAGAGGCAAGGTGAAGGTGTCAGAAAAAGATGAGATATTTAACAGAGAGAGTTAGGAAATAAACAACCTGTGATGCGTATTGTAGACTAGCTAATCACAAACTCACATCTCTCTCTCATCTGTCCAAAATATTGACAATGAATTGAAGTCTGTTGCAACTTGGTTTAAATGTATGTTTTCATATAGAAGTATCAAAGGGATAGATGTTCATTTCTCCCTGAAAAAGTATTAGGGCTCATAACAAGGGAGGTGTGACAGCTCTGTTTTACACCAGTTGTATGAACCTCTCTGAGGGATACAGGAGTAAGTTTTTGTGTGGCATATGCTGTGATGAGTTGCAGATTGATGGTTCACTGTGCCAATGTGCTTCCTGTTATTAATGACCTCTATTTCCAGCTGCTCTCTAGGACTTGCACTCGCTGCACTGTTCAGGTGCAATCCAAAATCTCTTGAATCTTCCAGCACTTTCAGTGACTCTGGTCTGCTTAAGATTAGTGTGCAAGGACATAGGCCTGGTCTCACAGATGTCAGTTTTTAAATACTGTACTGGTCTGGATTAATTGTTGTTCACCTATAGTTGTATGTTGGATTTAATGAATGGTTATGATGATAACCAGGTTCTCACCCTTTATGGAAAGGCAGCACTTCATAAATACCGAAATGTGCTCTTTCTGCATTTGTGCTGGTTTCCTACAAACCTGGAAATGAAATTATGTGGCTGCTGTCTTAGGAGTGTAACTATTGAATAGCTATTGCTAAGAGGTGCATCCGAAATACATAAATGAGGAAAGGAATTCCATATGGGTGGGAAAAACAAACAAATGCCACACAGTGCTACTAAAGAGAAGATAGAGTGTGGTTGCTCTTTTCTTCTTGCAGTATGAAGACAGAGCAGTGCCTGGTAAGAGAAGCAAGAATTGGTGGGTTGTCACCAATCAACCAGGATCTTTGAGGGTGGGAGAAAATATGGAAGTGCTGGTGCAAAGGTTCATTGAAACTGTTACATAACCCTAAATCATAGTGGGAACAAGTCAGTGGTGAACATACAGAGACTCAGAAAGCTGACCAGAAGTCAATGTTCTCCTTCAACTCTTCTGTTAGTATCCTCTTATAAAGAAGAGGCTGGTCTGTGGTAGCAAAGAGTTAAAAACTACAGCAAAAACTCTAGACAGATTAAACATTAATTTATTCTGACACTCATTATATTAAACAGTTAATTATTTACTAGTGGCACCAGAGAGAGCATGTGAATTCTCTAGATCAGAACAAATGCAGTGAAGCAGTCCAGGCTATTTTT
Organism: Pachyramphus minor; assembly: GCA_013397135.1. Classification (NCBI taxonomy): domain Eukaryota; kingdom Metazoa; phylum Chordata; class Aves; order Passeriformes; family Tyrannidae; genus Pachyramphus; species Pachyramphus minor. The sequence goes on from VYXB01004619.1 coordinate 773,525, forward strand.
AATAGTAAAGCTTTGGACACAGTGTGCTGAATCTGATGTGTCCCATCACTATGTGCATCATTTAAAGCTTTTATAAACAGCCATGTTTTTTCAGGAGTCAGAAATTAGGCAAGCACTTGGACAGCATCATGGAGGAATGACGTAGCAGGGTGATAAATATTCGCAGAGATCCAAGCAGGGCCCTGAGGTGGCTAATGTTTGGGAAAACATTATCTGGGAAGGAGGGGTTGTTACGGGACTTGGAAGGCTGCGTTGGCTGTGCCAGCAATGTGTAAAAAGAAAATTCTCTCGAGCTTCCAAGTTCCCAGTGTACTCCTGAGATCTGTGCCATTCAAAACAGGAGCAGGTTGCTGGAGAACCCTTTCAGGAAAGGGGTAATGTATTTCTTCTGCTACTTGCAGGAATGCAGCCGTAGCAGAGGAAACTCCTGCAAAAGTCAGGAGCTGTACAAGGCAGGGTGACACTTCTTCCTCCATCCCATGTTGACTGTATGGAGATGAGGGGAACTTCCAAGTGCATGGACTCATCCTCTCTCCTACAAGGTTGCTGCATTCCAATTGTGTATGTAGGAGTGATGGTGTGAAAATCTTGTCAGAGTTATAGAGGGAGTGATTTTAATGTACAGAGTGTTCTAGTATGTAAGTTACCCTGTTTTCTAAGTACCTGTACCTCTTGTTTAACATGAAAACAGCACAGAACCCACTTCCTCTGAGATATTTAACTGCTGCGTGTAGTTTTCCTGGTTGAGGAGTAATGGTAAAATTTTAGGGGGCTGTGGTGGTTTAGGTTCCCTATTTTTCATCTGAAATGTGAGTTCTGGAGCCAAACTGCAGTACAATACAAAGATGATCTGTAAGGGACTAGTGCAGTTGATATGGGACCCTGTATATGTACTACATTTGAATGCAGTGGTCAGTGGAGTGGACCCTTAATGTCTAACTGAATCAGAGAGGCAAACTGAGTATGAGTAACATCTGAAAATGTGTTATCTAGCTGACCTCCAAATAATTATTTAACAGCAGCAACAAATGCACTGAAAAACCTTTGGAAAAAACCCTACACAAAATATAAGCAGTAACTATTGTTTAAACACAAAAGAGAAATGCAGAATTCATGTTCAGAGTCTGTTCCCAAGTGCTTTTGTCATAATCAGTTACAAGTGCTGTACGCTCGCTCGACTGATGCAATTCCCATGGATGTCTTGGCAGTGCTTGAGTTACATCTTACCCCAAGGGAACTGACCCTTGCTTCACTGAGAGGGAGAAGAAAAGTCCCTCTCAGGATTCAACAATTCTGTTCCAGTTTGATCATGTACTTTCTAATGACTTGCTGAGGTCATATGCGTTGACTTACCCAATTCCTGCGTAATAAAAATTGGCAAACTTCTTTGGAGAGAGCCCATGACTCTGCACTTACTGAGCAGCATCAGGCTGCTGAGCAGTGCCTCGTGTTTTGACAGCTCACACGATGCTGTGGCTTGTTTCCATATGCTGGAGCAAAGAGAAACATAAGGCAGAGAGGTCAAAATGGAGCAGGGAGAAGGTGCTACCTCTCACCATGAAAAGCCATCCTAAACAATTCATCTGGGATTAGAAAGGTCACATTGTAGAGTAAATAAATTGAGTCAGCATCGACAGCAGTTCTTTCCTACCAACACAAAGGAAGAGAACGCGTGTTCTTGAAGCGTGTGTCAGCACTAGTAAGGGTTTGGCTGGTGAAAGTGGAGTTTATAACTGTTGGCTTACAAAATGTAAAGATCAAAACTATATGGAGAGGGAATAAGTCAAATAATGAAGATACAGAAAGAGAAGTAACAAGAAATCAAGTTGCAGAAAGGAATAAAATATAGCTTAGGGAAGAAGACAAAAGAGAATAGTGAAGAGCATGATCAAACAAAAAAGAAATTAAAAACAATTTGAAGAGTGATTCTCCTGTTCCCACCAGATGCTCAGATCAAAATTAAAAACAAGGTGTTTGGAAATTAAGGTAATGAATGAAGTGGGGAATTGGGATTCTGTTGCCAAAAGAAGGAAAGCTTTCAAAGATCTCTAGGACAGAGAGATTGGAAAATTTCTTGCCTATACCGTTGTCAGCTTCTCTCTCTTCCCCACATCCCATTCCTGCACTGTTGTGTTGCTACCTCAGTGTATGGGAAGATAATGGAGTAAGGAGAGGGAAAATAAAAGAGCTGAAATTTGACTCTGCATATTAACACAGAAATCAGAACATTTAAAATTTTCTTCGTATTTTTTCTCATCTGAAAGTTATGAAGAGCTTTAAATGAAAACTGAAATATGATGTAACTAAAACTTCTTTCACACATTTTCCCCAAATAGAACACTCCACTATGTCACAGGGCCATGCTTCCATCTTCTTCCTTCTAATTACCTTTTTAAGCACATATAGTGAGGAAAATCTCCACGAAAGTCTAAACAGGAATGTTGTGTATCCTGTCATGGCTTTGTTTACACACAAGGAAAGAGGGGCTTACACTAAGAGAACTCTGCTGCTGCCCTCAGTCCTTCAAGCAAGTCTCCCTTCAGCTGCCATCTGTTGCTGCTGCTTAATGAATCCCATCAGCTCCACTGGCATAGAAACCATGGCAAAAGTATTTCAAATATGGAGAAGGAAATGGATAATGTGGTAGGCTCAGAGCACATGAGGAGGTTAGCTACCTCTCATCCAGTAGCCTGGCTTAGTTTTAGGAGCCATCCAAATATTTGTACCTCTTAAGGCTTTAACAAATAAGTGTCTTTGCTGTGATGCAGTGGAAAATGTGGTAGTGTTTCACAGGCATCTGCCTGAGAGAGAAGTTGTCAGGACTGGAATCACTGAGGGCACAGCAGTGGGGTGTGGCTGTGCTGCCCCAACAAAGCTGCTGGTGCAGGGGGGTCGTTTCATCACAGGGTGATGTTGCCACGGTGTAGAAGTGTCAATGACAAAAGGGATCTTGCAGCCTCCAGCAAAAAAAGCACAAGGACTGAAAAGTGATGGAGCACTGAGGCAGAAAAGGAAAAACACAGAAGACTCACAGGAAGAGCAAGTGAGGTGTTTTCTGTCTGGATATGTGCTGTGGTAATTGGCAACAGCCCTTTTGAGAATTAATAAATCCAAATACTGAGTGTGATAGAGGTTTTGAGATCTCTCTTGTCTTAAAAGAAAACCCTTGATTGGTTTTCTTTTAAAATGAAACTCTGTATTATAAACCCAGACTTTTGCTTGCCTTGCCTTTGGGATAACTGCTGATATACTGAACCTGGGACACAGTAAAGGACTTGCATTTCATGAAAAAAGTTCCAAGTGGGAGATGAACTTAACAGAATCTATGTCTACTTGAAACCCAGAGCACTCAAAAATTCACCATCTCCTCTACTTGCCTATCCTCCCTGTTTTGATACTTATCCACAGCTCCGTGTTCCCTGCTGGTTTCTTTTTGCCAAATATGAAAACCTTGGCAAAACTACTAGTGATGCACTAGGACTCTAAAATAGATGGTTATTTTTTTGGATGCTCTGAAAAGACCATAAACTAAACTTGACTCTTTCTCCATATATTAAGCTCAGCTGCTGCTTCCCTTTCTGATCTAATCTGCAATAGAAGGTTGTCACATCCTGAATGCTTCTCCACCTGGATCTTTCTGTGGCTTCCATTAAAAGTCAGGCATTCTTACGGGAGAAATAAAATAGGCACATAAATCCAGCATGCCATTCATTACAGAAGGCTGGATTCTATATCATCCACCCCATGGCAAAGTCTGAGTGGTTGCAGCAATATACCCTCACAGATTGCATCTCCAGAATATAAGCACCACAAACTTTGCCTTCTGGAATAAACACCACAGTTGAAATGTGAAAATATTTTTGCAGACGCTGCAGTGTCACTGCAGTGAAGAACAAGTGATGTTACTGATTCAGCTGAAATGCTTCTTGCAGAGCAAGCATCAAAGCAAGGCTGTTTTATCAGTTTACATACTTTGAGCAGAGAGTTTATTTCTTGTGTAATCCTCCCCAAGGCACTCCGGTGGCTGAGCAGAACCCTTGCCAGAAACGTCTGCTTCCTGCTCTGTAAATGTAATTTCTGCTCCCTTCCCTCTGTTTTTGGGCTGACTTCTGTGAGTTTTTTGTATGGGCTGTTGCTTAATCTGATATGTTTTATGAAGAAAACATGGATTTGGATTTTTAGGGGATTCCTGACTTTAGACAAAAATGGTTGATTTGCTTTGAGATGACTCTCATCTCATCACGAAATTGTGCTGAAACAAAGGATGATTTTTTTCCATGTGCAAGGATCACACCAGGACCAAAACCTACTGTGTCTTGCTCAGCTGCAGGTCTGCAGCATTGCACTTCAGCCATCTGTTGTTAGGGCCTCTGGCTGTAAAAGAACCTTGGTAAAAGCAATGAGCTGTGAGCAGTTTGAGATTAGTTGGTCTCTACCAGCCAGATCTGACCTTAGGTAGTGCACTTTAATGTGGGGCTCTTGCAGCACCATATCCTTGGAGAACTCTCCTTTCCTGTTTCAGCACTCTCCTCCTGATATTATGATGGACATCTTATAAAGATAACTTATACCCCAAGCCCATAGTGAGGACTGTACAAAGAAGTTTATTAACTGTATCTTTGCATTGATTCCTTGTGTGAACTTCATGGGAGATGCATACCAAGAAAAAGATGAAACTGTTTTGAGATATAGGTGAAGGGGGTTCACTGCTTTCAAGGGGGACATACCTGTCTCGTGTGGGAGCCACTTGCAGTCCCAGCAGAGCAGGAGTTTTGTGCATAAAGGCTTTTCTCCAGTGTAATATTCACAGGTCACTGAATGGCTTGATGTTTCTGTTTCTTGCTTACAGTAAAACCTGAGTAGTGCAGATTGAGTCATCCTAAGAGATATGCTTGAGCACCAAGAGTGCCCCTCTCCTGTGGTCTCCTGCCCTGCTCCCAAGACCAGGGTGAGGTTGCCCTCAGATGTCTTGGTTTACACAGAATTAATGCAGTGGCTCCCCAGAAACAATGCTGCCAAAGCTGAAAAGGGGTGTATCTGCTATTACTTTGATTTCCTATTTGTGTTGAAGTAGAACCTGTGTTTGATGGTTGAACTTGATGACTTTAAAGGCCTTTTCCAACCTTAGCGATTCTATGGAGCCCCCTCGGTTTGGTTACTGTGGGACTGGACCAACATCAGGCACATCTGGCTCTGCTGACAATTCACTCAGGGTGTGAGAAGGATGCTCCTTATCCTCCCTTTTGGACTGGGATCTGTTTTCACCTCTACTGTTGTTCTCACCCCTACTGCCACCTGAACTATTTCTCTCCAAAATAAAGCTGCTAACATCAATCTTCATTGCACTGGCTGAGCCCATGTGGCAGTTTTGAGGAGGGAGAATAAGCACAGCAATCCTTTTTTTGGGACACTTTGTTCCTATGCACAGGAAGTTGTCAAATTGCTGATAACGAGTTAGTTCATTCATAGCTGATGCCAGAAATGACTGCCTTCTGTCAAGGCACTGTCTTAGTGAAAAGGAGCTGTGATTGAGTAAAGCAAGGAATTGACAGTTCTCTTTCAGTTACAGTGGATGCTTTTTTGCCTAGAACTCTGTTATCTTCAACCATTTCCCTCAGAGGAGCAGACAGTCTTTGTCCACGTTAGATTTACATTATTTTTAGTAATTAACAGCACTTTTGCAATGCCATTTCTCTGTTGTGGTTTCTACTGACCAAGTGCCAAAGGTTATTTTCCAAGCTGTTGTAAATTGTCAACTTTTCAGCACCTGTAGGGGCTGAGACCTTCTGAGAAATATTTTTTAAATTTATTTCCCAATATCACAGTAACTTCATATTTATTTCTCAAGAAGACATGTTAGTCCATGGAGAAAACATCCCAAGATTGAAACATGCTTCCTGGAACTAAATAACCACGCTACTTTTATGTATATAATTTAAATCAAATGAAGGTATGGATGAGTGACAGGATGTCTTGTTTCAGCAAAAACTCATTTTATGGGGTTTTTTTTGCATTCGGCACAGAACACAAGGTTTAATTTTTTGAAGAATTTCCTATTTCATGTACTTAACATATTTGTGGAAAAACAAATGATCTAGGGGAGTGAATTTTGGTAATAATTCTATTTTCCTGTCTTTGGTTCTAACCGATATCTCTGGAACATCAGGAGATATATCATGACTGCAGGGAGGACTATTCATGGATGTTTCTGGTTGCAGTCACATTTGGGAATTCAAACAATATTACAGAACATGCTGGAGCACAGATTACTCACAACAAGGGCACATTGACCCAAACTCCTTTTTCTGTAACCACTTCTATTTTTTTGTGGGCGTCTTTTAGACATAATCTTGACTATAAAATGCTGCTAGTTCATTCCCCCTCTAGTTTGTGGCTTCTCTCCCGAGATTTGCGCTGAGGGTCGTNGGGCGTCTTTTAGACATAATCTTGACTATAAAATGCTGCTAGTTCATTCCCCCTCTAGTTTGTGGCTTCTCTCCCGAGACTTGCGCTGAGGGTCGTGATTAAATTGGCTGGAACACTGACAAAGGGCAGATGTTGTAAGGAGGTGGCTCTGCAAGTCAGTCTCCTTTCCAGGATCCTGTGTCCTCCCTACTTAAGGTATCAGATAAAGTTACATGGCAAGAAGGAAGCATGTTATGCAAACCCTGACTCTAAATGCTACTGCTTTCCTATTCACCTACACCTGTTGGAGAAGAGGCCTTGGGGGACTTCAGGGAAAACTCATTCAGGACACTAATTCTGGTACTCTCCTTGCTGCCTTAGAACAGCCTTGGCTAAGCTGTGACAGAAGGGTACCTTGTTGTGATTATTCCACACAACCTGTCCCTTCTATCTTTCTAAAGTTTGTTTTAGATTGTTGAAGGACTGATCTTCAAGACAGGGCAGATATCCTGAAAAAAGCTTCTTCAACCAGAGCAAAAAAAAAAAATTACAAGCTTCCCAACCAGGCTGAGGTTCTGGCTGCCCCAGATTTGTTGTTGCAATAGTTCTATCTACCACTCTGCCTTAGGGTTGATAAATGGCAATGAAATTATAATGGCTACTTTTAATTGTGCCATGGTAATTTCATAAACACAATGTATGTAAATCTACCCAGGGCTGTACTTAACAGGATATGATCTAGGAATTCAATGTTTATATATCATAATGAGTTGGAATCTTTGTTCTTATCCTATTTTATTTAAGCAGGAGCTTTAGAAGACCTCACTTCTTAAATAATAAATACTATCTGTGGCTCTTTGTGTCAATGGGATTGAAAGGTTAGAGGACTTCTTCAGTTTAAAAGAAATTGTAGAATTCTTGGCTGCAGTGAGGGGTCTGAAGCTGGGGTCTGCTCTAGTTCATTCCAGTGTGTTGCAATAGAAGTAGGCTCAGAGCAGCCAGCCACTGGGGAAGAGGGAAATCTGCTGTCACTCCAGCAAGCTCTGAGAGACTCTGGGTCCTCCTACAAGCTCTTACTGGGTCCCTGAAGTTGGTTTACACTCCTAGACAGCAATATCCAGCTATGTTGCAAGGAGTGAATGGCACTTTACCCTTAACAGTCTGCACAGATAAGGATTGTGTGCTACCAGAGAACCTGTTTTTCAGAGTAATGGAGTAAAGCCAACAGGATTGGTGACAAGGGCATGCCTTTCCTAGGCAGGATTCATCCCAGGAGAGCGTGGTGCACAATAGTCAACAGCTCTATCATTGCTGCAGCAGAATAACCATGCATCTGGGGTACTTCCTGGCCTGTGAGTACTATGGAGATTTTTTTTTGTAGCATCTAAGAATAGCTTTTAGGTGGAGTCATTAGATGTGGTGCAAGTAATTTAATGGTAAAATTTTAGTGGCATATGTGCATGCTATACTCTGGCCACGAGAGTGATATGATCCTTATTATTGCACAGGGAGTTGAGGTCCTCCTAGACGTGCCTTGCATATGTTTTTAAGAGAATTAAATTGCAGGATTGGATTATCCCGTAGAGAATATGTCTCTGCTTAGAAAACAAATCGGGGTATAATGTTACATATACTGTAGAACTTGAGTACATTGGGTTTGTGCCTCTGGTGACAAGCCTGCTCAGTTATGGGTAGCTTTATGCATAAATCTCAGTACATGTGCCAGCAGAGCCGTACACTTCAGTGACTGCAGTTGCTGGGTTGTGCTGATATAAATTTAAGCAGGATTTGCCTGTGTGAAAAAGAAAATGTGTGTGTATCTAATCAAATTCCACCTTGTTTTATACTCCTGTTCAGCTCTAGTGATTTCTGCAGAGATATGACAAACCTCAGCTATGGCTTTGCTGCGTGGTTTTGCAGGAGGTTTCAGCCGAGCAAGACTTGCTATTACTCACTGCAGAATTTCTGTCACTAGTAAAAGTTGTTATATTCATGCAGGGAAAGGCATTCAGTTAGAAGCTGTTTGTGTTTTTGTTAGGTTTTTTTGTTGTTGTTTTCCGTGATGTTCAGAGCAGAGCAGTTCACAGAATTAACTGTCCCCTGTTAATGGAATGTGAAGCTGCTGAAAGCAGCTGAAGGACCAGGATAGCTGGGAAATCTGCAGCCCATTGGCTGCACTAACAGTGTTGAGAAACATCTGCCCTGCCAGTCTTTCAATTCTGCTGGTTACACTTCATTATTTAGAGCAGAGTGAATTTTAAGTCTGTTTTTTTTCTTCCTCTGAGAGTAGATGCAGTAACATTTTTCTTGGTGATTTGTACAGATAAGGTACTGATTCCAAGTGTGTTTCATGATGCAAGATAGGCTTTTGGAGACTTTGAGATAATTAAGTGAAGAACACAAAATTGTCTTGTTATTTCATCAATCAGTGTAAAATGCTGCCTGTGATTAACATCTGCATTAAAAGTAATCTCTTGAACTGCTTGAAAAAAATGTTTCAAGTGTGACATATTGGTACATTTAAAATAAAGTACTGAGCAGTGCAGTGCCACAGTCAGTTTGCAGGTTTGATGGTTACAGTGCTGATCAGGCTGGAGGTAGTGCTGAACAGCAGAACTACTGTTTTTTCTTTAAAGAAGTAGCAAAGAAGCAAGCATGTAGACAAGGGTATATCCTTCTGGTTATAACAACTCCTGTATTTGTAGACTTTGTGCAATGAAAACTAAAACTATTTGTCAGACTGAAACATGAGTAATGAAACTCATACATCTGAAAGTGACATTCTATAATAACTTATTAAGTATTTCTGATAAACCTGTTATGCAGATGCATAACATCCATTAGAGGGCAGGAGTCTCAGGTTTTTTAATCCCAGGATGGGAGCTTATTTTCTTTTTGCTTGGAATAAATCTTTTGAATTTTCCATTGTATTATTGACTCTAGGGGTCACTTTCTTCCCTGACACTGGTGTTGTAAAGACCACTTAGTGATAGTCTGTAGAGTTAATTAAGGAACAAAGGTTCCACAGAAGACAGGAGTCAGGTACCAGTATTTATATGTTGTATATTTGAAACACATGCACCGGATAGGACTCTTCAGACAATAAACTGTACTGAAGTGTCATCAATCACACAACTTCGCACGTCCCCCAGAATGACACTTGGAGGTCAGTCTGCACTGCTCCAGGAAAACACTGACCTGCCCAGGTTACAAATACAGTCTGCTTAAAGTAAAACATGTGACAAGAAATATGGTCATGGTTAGAAATGACAGCATACAAAAAGAAAACTTTCTACTCAATTGCTCTGATTTAGTTTTTGAGAAGAATTGGCTGTGGATTCTCTCCTGGTGTGCTCTGCTGCTCCTTTTCAAAGCAGCAGCTGCCCTGTGTTGATGTGCTCTAGCTGGAAGTTGTGACCAGGAGCTATTGTCTGGAGTTTGGGGTGAGGAAACCCTTAGGGCAGTTGCATCTTCCCATTAAATACAAGGTGTCCACAATCCTAATTGACTTGTCTGAAATCACCCATGTCCTAGGCTGGTTCTCTAACAGCTGAACAAGCTCTTTGTGCATTGGTTGCCTATATTGGAGCACTTTTAATGAATAAAATGCTGCTAGTTTGAAAAATTTAGCACAGAATGACAGTAAAATAAATGGTGGGTCTAGTTTTGGGTATGATGGGGACAGTTTGTCTCATCTTGAGGCCTAGTTCAGAGCCCGATGACCCCAACAATGCCATGCCACGAATGTATCTCCAACTTTGCTTATTGCTTCATAATAATGGGCTGAATCTTAGCTGAATGAGGAGCTGCAGAATCCCTTGCATTTGTTGATCTAATCAAGCATCAAGCTTGTTTTACAAATAAAAACCAGGTGAGTCTTTGTGTGACTACCTTGGATAATTGAATATTGGAGGGAACTTCACCGGCTGGAGCATGCCCCTGGGGTGTCAATAAGAGACAACACAACATATTTCATATGGAATACTGTGGTGACAGATAACCATGGAAACAGTATCATTTCAGTCTGTCAGGTGATGAAAATGGGCCCTTCTGCCCCGTTTTCCATTATCACAGCTCCTATGTGGTGGGTGGAAAGTGGAGCACCAGGCAGCAGGACAAATGTAGGGTGTGAAGGAGTTCAATTCTGTGAAGTAAAGGAAGTGCCTCATGGCACTGCTGTTCCTTCTGCATCCAGGCTATGGTCTGGGCCATGCCCTGGGGATCATAGCCATTTTTCCAGCAGCAGGGAGAGGATGTGTGATTGCACAGCTCAGAGATGCTCAGTACTATCCAACCTGTGAGGATGGCTTATCCAAAACCTATGGGAGCAAGCAATAGAGGGGAAAAGAAACCAATTTGAATGTCCTGGGCATCATTAAATGACTAAGAGGGGAGTTCATTGCTCATTTGCATGGTCCTGTTAATAAAGTGTGTTACCAGGAAACCTGAGGATCTCCTAACACATTCACTGTCAAAAGAGCTCTCATTCATCTCATTAGAGCAACAGAGTGAGAGCTGCAATCAATTATAGAAGTACCAAGGGTGTTGAAAATTAGTTTCACTGGGGATTCACCTTCAAATTTTCTTCTTTCCTCTGAAGGAGAATGGTCTGGAGAATAAGGTAGTAGTTTTATAGAAAAGAAACAATCAAAAATTAAATAATTAAGGTAAAACTCCTTGTAGATATTGGAGGACATCTCCAATTCCACAGGAGATGGAAGAACATATATAGGAATGAAGACATGCCAGTCATGAAGCCACTGGGGGAGCTGAAGAATAGCAGGATCTTTGGATGGTGGAAAGCAAAGGTGCATGGAAATGTCTTCAGGAAGGTATATAATTCAGAAAAAGAAAGTCTAGATCAGATTCATTAGAGAACCATTCAGATTTTGGGCAAGACACCACGAGCAGGCACTACTGAAGTAGCTCAAGATGCCACTACTCTGGTATGAAATATCTAACCAAAAGGAAGAGTTGGATTGTTCACATGAGCTCTTCTCTAAGTAAAAAACTTATTAAAATGTAGTTATGGTTGCTTGTTTTCTAGGTCATAGTAGCTAATCACTTCTGCCTTTGAATATGGGAAAAAGAATACTGTTTGTTACAGGCTCTATTTTCTCCCCTGACAGTCTTCCACACACACACTTTCTCCTGGATTCAGAGAGGAAAGGCTGTGGAACACTTTCTCCTAATATCCATAGTCATTACACCTCTCTGTATAATTTAAGAGCTTGTCCTATACAAGGCACTTCAGGCTTTTCAACATTAATCCAATGACTCCAGCTCAAGTAGAAACATTCCACTATTATTGGTTCCAAATATCTGTAAGAGCTGACTTCAAAGTGCTTAAAAGGGCAATTTTCTAAATAGTTGGACCTGAGAAAGGTCTGTAGGGACAGAAGGGAGAAAGGCATTTAAGAAGAGAGAAGGGAGAGCTGTTAAAATAAGATCTCAATTTCTCTGTTTATTTCAAGAGGGAATTGATCTTGAATTGTTTTGAGTTAGATTTTTATTTCTGATTAATTTGTTCCATGATGCTGGAAAAAACCCCATTTCTATTTAAATATTTTGAGTGGTATTACAAAATACACATTTCAATTTGATTCGAAGGAGTTAAACAATGTGGTCACACTTGAAGTCACTATATTAAAGTGCTGACAGATGTCCAGGTCCACTTTCCTCCATAATTAAAGCCCTACTTGAACAAAACTTGAAAGGTTGTTGCCAGATCTCTTCTTTCAGCCTTCTTTCATTACATTTGAGGTTTGGGTTTTGTATAAACCTTGGCAGAAACTTAAGAATCACAGTAAAATCCAGATTGTATTTGACAAATGCAGATGAACATGGCTGGGCACTTGTGGCCAAGTGCATGTTGGAGTTTTATGACTGTGTGCAACGGAGGCTTCAGTCATTAGTTGTGGTGTTCTTTGAAAATTAGCTTGTCTCCTTTTGTCCCCAGAATTAGTATTTTTGCAATATAGAATTTAAATATTTTGTTTCTGTTTTGTTAAATGTTTTGTTTCTGTTGGAATATTGTACCCCAAAGCTTTCAACACAAATATTTACTTCTCATTCATTTGTTTGTCACTCAAAAGTGGGAACTTTTTGCCATAGTTTCTTTAAAAGAGCGGTTTTAAAGTAAAATCTCAATTATTATGTGGTGGATGCTATTCTAACAACATGGCCAGGCTGATATGCTTTGTTCAGAACAACACTTCACAATGTCCAGAGAAAAAGAAATCTATCTGTTCTACTGTGATTAGAATCTATCACACTTTTTCTGCTGTGTGACTTTGTAGCAAGGTCTTATCAGCCAAAGCCACGTTGTTCTATGTCAATTATCTCCCATGAAATCCCTGACTGAGGTTTATTGACCCTTGACTCTTGTTCCAGCTCTGTCAGGAGTAGGGCTTCTGTTTGTTTGGAGTGCTCCTACCAGCAGAAGAAGTGGGTCTAGGGAGCTGTTCCTAAGCAGTTACTGTGCTGTGTGTTAAATTAGCTGCTACATACCAGGTTTTTGCACTGAGTGCAAGGTATTTGCAATTCTTCTTTCTGCAAGTGTGAATTAGGTACCTAATGCACCCTCTCTTCCTTGGAGAATGCAGATGACATGACATCCCTGGAAGGCAAGGTAATAATCACTGAAGTCAGATGGAAAACTTGTTTTATCTGCAGAACAGAAGAGTCTCTCAATGGCTTTGTTAGTGCTAAATACACCAAGGACAAGGAACACAGGCAGAGTGTTGTGGCAGGGTAGGGAAAGCAGCTGAAAACAAGTCAGCCTTTTCCACTGATCTGAAAAAAAACTTCAGGGCAGGTATTTGTGGTCTGTCTGATGGTACAAAACTCTAAAATATTCACAGTTGGGATGGACTGGGAATCCTTGCCCAAGTCACTGAGGGATATCTGCAGTACGTGATTACCTCTGTGTCACCTTTTATTAAGACTGCAGAGTCTCTGCTCTTCTGAGATTAAATTTTCCCTTGTCTGTCTCAAAAGGCTTAAGCACAAAGTAGGCTGGGTTGAGCCACTCTATCCTGAGGTGAACTGTGCTCTTAGGAAATACCCTGTAATTGTACCCAGCCTACACTCCTTATTGTTCTGTAGCAGTCATGTGTGCTTGTGTTTCAGTGTAACTGGGTGGGTGCTGTAAGGTCTGTAAAAGCTGGTAATCACACACTTCCAGGGGGGAAAAATGCAATTAATTAGCAGTTTTGAGAATATGATTTCTTTGCTGTTGGCTATTCATCTGCTACTACTGAAAGAGAAGTATTTCTGCTGGAAATAGTTGTGTTATATAGTTATTTTAATGCCTGCACACTCTTAGTGCTTTTAAAGAGAAGGGACATAGTCTTTTCTTCCTTTTCATTCATTAAAAACTTCTAATTGTGGAAGAGTGGTTGGATCATGAATAGGCTGGGGCTACTCCAATGTAGTATCACCTTAACAGCTGAATACCTTGAATATTACCACATGTTAACTGCAAATCCAGAGAAATCCTAATAAATGAAGCTGTATCTAAAAACTCTGATTCCTGACTCTAAACGGAAAAACCCAGCTGTCAGTCAATGGAAGTAGAAAACAAATATTGACATAAACACAGCATTAAGGAGAAACAAAAGTATTTGTCCTGTAGAGCAGCGTGGATGCCCACTTGAGGGAAAGGAGTTTCTGGCCCAGTGGGGTTGATGGCATGTGGGGGTACACATGCCTTGGAAAGGGAGCAGTGCAGACATCTTAAGCCCACAAATGGGATCCAAGCTGGGGGAAGAACGAGTCTGAATGAGTCCTGATACCTCAATATTTGGGGTTATGGATTGGTGCTGATAGGGAGTGCCTACAGGCAGCTATGCAAGAAGCTGTTGTGTTGAGCAATTAAACAAAAATTTAGTGTTTATTCCTGGCACATTTCAGTTAAACTTTATCTCAAACTGTTATTCTGGAAATACTTTAATATTAATCCATGATGTTGTCTTAAGCTTAAAAACACAACCTTCCAAAAATACTTGATGGCATTACCAAAATTTACTTTTGTGTTGAAGCATTTTAAATTTGCTTTATTGGAGCTTCACTGCAGTTTTATTTTTAGTTAGTTCCTAGTGAGAGTGAATAAATAGAAGACCATATCCACTCTTTCTACATAGGTTACCTTGGGCATAATTTTTTTTCTTTGCTGCTAATAATAACTCCTAAGTAACGTGGTAGGTACTGCAGAAAATAAATAGTGCATGTTTAATTTTAGAGGAATTACGTAAGTATGGCAAAATAAATAGAAAGCAACAGGGGGAAAAGGGTTGATGGTTCAGATGTTGAAGGTAGTGTAGGTGAAACACTCCAGGGCCAACTAGGGAGGCAAAGCCTATCAGCTTTCCTAGAACAGGGTTTGTAGGGCACAACTCTAAACCATATTTTGGACCTAGGGTGTCCAGGCAGAAGCTAGGCTGAGCCTAATTCCCTACTCCAAAGGAATGCTTAACTGCTGTAGGGGCACACCACAGGCTGTTCTAGTAATCCTGTGTTCTTAGAGAAGCAAACACTTTAGAGACATGCCAAATTTAGCTCTGTAAATCTCCTCTTAGGAAAGGGAACACCCACAGTAACCATGTATTCTAATTCCCAATCTGAAACCTTGGATACTGCTCAATTTTATTTTTTTTCTTTCATTTTAATTTAAGCAATCAACATGTCAGAAATGGAAGCTATTAAATTTGTGGGCAGCTGAAGTATCTAAGAGTGAAGTTTCCTTCATCCTGTCCCAACTGCAGACAGAAAGTGAACCCTTACTGGAATAGTATTTTCTAGGCTCCTGTGAGTGAAGGAAAACACACAAAGGGTTGAGTAACCATGTCTGTGGAGTTGCTAGAGGAAGTATTAGGAAAGTGGAGAACATCACTTGCTTTAAAATGGTTGTCTCTCACTGCACAGACCTCCTGACATGCTTGGAGTAGTATCAGCTTGAAATATAGTGTCAAGATTCTCCAGGCTTTTTCTTTTTGTGTGCAGTGCTTTTGTGTCACTCATATATCATATTTTTGCTTGGCACCATGTGGTTTTTTGTACTGCTGCTAATGCTTTGTGGATGACCGTTCTCAGTGCTTCTTTTGATTACTTCTTTTTTTTAGTTATTATTTTTAACTTACATCTGCATGGCAAAATTCCATTTTTGAGGTCAATTTTGACCAATTCTACTGGTCACTTTACAGGAGTTGATGAAAAAGAGTCTCTGTTGTAAGTCAAACAAAAAGTTCCCTGATGCTGTGATTAGGTTCTCCTTATTCAAAAACTTTTGCAACTTTCTTGATGACACTGCTTTGAATGTGCTTTACAGATGACTCAGGGCTTTGCTGTAAAACTTGTAAATTAGATTTGTACAAACTGTTCTTCTGGAATAAACTGGAGTCACTTGGCCTTTGGGGATTTATGCTGGGAAAATTATTTGCATTTTTGTTCGTCGGGCTTCAGCTTAACAAAGCAACTGAGTGCGTGCTGAACTTTGGTAGATGTGGAAATAGTTTTTGTGTGTTTTACTATGTGTTACAATGCTGCAATGGGAAGCTGCTCACATCTGTGAGCAATGCAAGAAAGAGGTGTTTTCACAGTGAGATTCATTGTCTTTTATAAACCCATGTGCCAGAAATTTCTCTCTCTGCAGTGCCTGACTGGAGCAGGGGCACAGACTGCTATTTTACCCTAAATTACTTGCATTTAGGTGGCTGGAGGTGGGAGGATTCCTCTCTACTGTTCTGTCTCTGCTGTTTCTGTGTGGAAGAAGGATTTCAGTTGCAAAAGAAGAATGCTGCTCAACAAGATTAAGAAGGGTAGCATTAAAGCCTAAAGTATCTTCTGGACTGATTATTTAGAGCCACAGAGATAAATTTCTGGTGATTTTAATACAGTAATGTTCCCCTTTTAAGACCAACTAACTTCAGCTGAGCCTTTGGAGGTCACCTTCCAGCTAGAAGATTTGTCTGTGGAAGGGGAATGGTGCCCTGAAGTGGAGGGAAAAGACTGTTACCTTGAATAAACCTACAACAAGTAGGACTACAAGTGCCTTGCAACTGACTACAGACTTTCAAGTGTGCAGCAGACAGCAGAAGCTGAGCTCAGGTCTGCTCAGGGCAGGCACACGTTTGAGAGGTAAACCAGGATTTAACAATGATGAAGATTGAACACTAGTGCCCCTCACTTTCTTCTGTCACAGCATGATGTAGTCTACATGTAGTCTGCTGTTTCTGTGATTTAAAATCAGCTTCCTTTGCCTCCCCTCCCTCCTTTCTGCTGTCAGAGGTAGCATTTTCCAGATCCCTTCTCAGGACTTAACTCACATTCTGATCCTGAGCAGTCCTGCTCTCGGGCTTGCATTAAAGCGTCTGCCTTGGACAGAGATGCTATACAGTAGTCTGCTTTATTTAGAGGAATGTCTCTGTAAAGAGAAATGTCCTTTAGAATTTCCCTCAAGGAATAGCCCAGCTGCTGTATTCACATGGGACACCCACAGACAGGGAATATGGGTTTCTCACTGCCCTGAGCGAATATAATTTTTTTTCCCAAGTTCTTAGGTATGTTGGGATCTGTGGTCACTTTGTGTGGTTTGGAGTGCTGCTCTGCAATTTGCCTCTGAAAGAGGGGTTTGTGATTCATAGTGGTTCTCTGTGAGAAATAGTAATGCATGATTTATATATGTATTGTGTTCGGCACACAAAAATGATTGTCCAAGTGCTCATTTGAGAGAAAAAAACCCAAACCAACAAACCTTTTGAAGTGCAGAGGGATGCCAAAACTGCCTGATAGGTTTGAAACTGTCTACCCCATGACCAAAATAATAAACTGTGGGTGCTGCTGGGAAGATGTGCAAGAGAGATGGGATTTTTTTTTAGCAAAACTTTAGAGACATCTCATAAGCAGTCCAAGAATCCTTGGGAAAAGCTGCAACCGTTTATGCACCCTCCTGAAAGCACTGATCAGGCTGTTGGGCTTCTCCCAGCCTTGCCCTCCCTAACTATGGGGAGTGCCTGTGAAATTCAGACCTGGATCACAGCAACTGTGCTCTGAGCAGTGGGTTTGATCCTGTGGAAGCTGCAGCTCTTGTTCGGGTCAGACAAAAACAGTGGAGGAGCTGGGCTGTAACACTTGAACACTGTGAATGCCTTATGTACTGGGACTTCAAAATGTATCTTCTCCTGCGTTTGGATAAAACCATATATTTTCTTAGTTACATGACTGGTGTTGGGATAGCTTTGCTTCTGACTGCCAGATTAAATGGCTTGGAGTTTCTGGACACTGCTAGAGGCTGGGAAGACCAGTTGCACACTGATGTCTTGGTGTTGCTCAGTAGTTTCCTTCATCTTGCATTTCTGATAAAATCTCTTTCTCTTTTCACTTAATCCCCTTCACTTGGTGTGTGAGTTAGTGTCAGAATAAAAACCTATAGGTGCCCTTTATTCTGTCTCCTTCCTGTCTGCTCAGTTGGTGCTAATGCCTTGTCTGAGAGAAACAGACCCCTTGGGGTGAATAAATACCTCTTTAGTAAAGGGGAAAAAATATTTTACTCTGCCTGATGCCAAAGGGCTACTCTTGCAACAGCAGCAGCCTGTCCCTGCCTGATCCTCTGCCAGCACCTCCTTAGTCCAGGGTTTCCTAGAGGGGAGCTTTTGGCTTCAGTGATGTATTACTTGCAAAGATAAAGAACTGTGGCTTTTACTGACTAGGCATAGCGAGTTTCCCTTGTTAAGAATATTTCATTAAAACTTTATCCCTGCGTGCTGCAAACTGCTCTTGTCATAACAGTGTCCAGATGTGTCTTTAAAATTGTCTGTATTCATTGGTTTTGATAACCTCCTTTGGCAACTTACCCTCTGTGCTGAACACTGGATTCATTATCCTGAGAAGTTCTGCTCGAGTGCCTGAGTCCCTCCTGGTGTGTTTTTTGGTTGTTTTTTTTTTTTAGTGAGAGGCTCAATAAATTCAGAAACTCCAACTTATTTCATGTTGGCTAGGGCTTCAGAGTTACAGTTCTCTGGTTGGAGACCAAACAAGTTAAAATAACCCCCAGCCATTTTGCCTTATCACCCTGGTGAAACACTGTCGTCAGGAGCTGAATTCATCCTCTTCTTTCTGCTGGTTTAGCTGTTCGTTATTCCCAGTATTGGTTCCATTCAAAACATCCCAGCACAGCAAAGCTCTTCTTTCCCATGCTTTGATTGAAACTTCCTCCCATTTCAGCTGTGCCTTACCAAGAGCACTTTGTCCTGAGCAGTAAAGGAAAGGCACAGCTCCTCGATGCTGCCTGGTGAAGCCCATGCTGAGAATTCTTGTCTTCATACAATAACAGCCTTCCTAAGGAATGGCACACACACGTCATCCTCCCTCTGGAAGGCAGTGGCATCACTCAGGCTGGGATGATGTCCTTTGTTAATGCACCCTCTGGACCTATTTGCATTCATACATACAGTGGGAAATTGTAAGGACTTCATGAGAGCTATAACCAATCAAGCTTCTCAGGAGGAGATTCCGGGGCGGGGGTGGTGGTGGAGGGGGTCCTATGTTTTCTATGATTTGGGAGGTTTGCATTTTGTTTTTTGGTTGCAAATACTTTATATCAGTCTTGCATTTTGGATTTCTTGTTCTGCTTTGAAGGCATATTTTGAATTCTCTGCAGGATTTTTCTTTATGGTACTCTATGTTACAGCCACAGATAAAGCAAATGTTTAATCTTCAGTTTTGAAGTTATCAGCAATTTTTGGTACCTTATTTTCCCCTTTGTCCTAATTATGTACAAATATCTACAGAAAGGGCCTCTCCTGATTTTTCTCTTTTCATGATCTTTCACCAATGGTTGCTACAGCTTTTGACCACTTGTTTCATCCTGTATGTGAGACTGTTTTGTACCAGAGTATTGGTTTGAACGACGTGGATGCTGGCATCCCTTGAGTACTGACAGAGCTGGAGTTGTAACCACAATCTGTCTCAGTAATGACACGTATTAGTTCCCAGGGACTCCTTAAATTGGGCAACTTTCATATCTTCCTGTCACTTCACATCTGTGAGTGCTTGCAGCAGTGCCAAGGGGGAGCCAGGTTCAGCAAACCACATGTTGACTTCATCCTTGCATATTTGGGGAAGTAGTTTCGGGATATGCTTGTTGTGTTCTACTCTGATTAAGTCTTACTCTTGAAAACCTCTTTATGATGCAAGTGCTACCCTCTTGCATGTGTTCTTGAATATTTTTCCATCATTAATTTTCAGTTTTATCCAATACCATTGCTGAAAATTCAATGCCTAGAGATGTAAAATAAGTGAACGTGAAGGTTTCAACAGTGACTAAAAGCATGAATCCTTGAATTCACATTTGTTTTGTCTTCCCTGACAACATAAGATGGCATTAAAGGAGAAGAGTAGAATTAAGGGGTTATGGTTCTGGGTTGCTTGATGCATGGAAGATAAGAATTTCAGATTTTCCCATTTCCCAGATTTCATTATTCTCCAGTCTGTCATTTGTCATTTTAAATGAATCAGCATCCTTTCAGTAACGCAGTTTTGCTTCATTATTGCAAGAATAGTGTGAGTCAATGGAGTTAAACTATGGTGCTGTGCAGATAGCAGCACTTCCTGTCAGCAGAGAAAAACAGCAAATGCTGCCCCTGTCAGTCCAAGGCTTGGCTGAAAACCTGCTCAGTGCTGCCCATTCCTGTCTCTTGCTGTCCTGAGAACCAAACTGACCCTTTTTGTGGGTCTGGGAGCCCTGCTAATGCCAGTCCTGTTCTGTAATAAAAGAAAATGCTCACTTCAGACAGCACTCTAATGCCAACCACACTGCTGCATGAAGCTTTGGGGGTGGCATTGCTGTCCCCCTGCTCGTCCCTGTGGCCACAGGACTCTGTTCAGTTTGGTGGACATAGGCAGAGGCACCGCAGGTAACCTGAACCCTGGTGTTGAAGGGGAATGGTGTTTATGCCCTGTAGTTTTGCAGGCTTCTAGAAAGACATTTGTTTGACACAACCAATACCAAAAAAAAAAAAAGAAAACCCACACCAAAAATCAGCTAAACAACAATTAAAAAACCCCAAACGCTAAGAAGTGCTCCAAAAAATGGTTAAAATACTGATTTCTATCAGATTTTTGTTGTCGTCAGAATTCTGTTACCTACTGGAAAGATCACAAGTCTTTAGTCTATCCCTAAATTCTGGTCTTCCTTTTGTTACCTGAAGTAATTTTACTGTTTGTGGCAGTCTTATTACCTATAATTCCAGATGCATTGACCTGTGGGTAAAAACAAACAAACAAAAAACCCCAAAACATTTATTTTCTGATGATTACAGTATAATCATGGCATAATACTCTAACACTTTGCCTGGATTAAATGGTGCTGTTGTTGTGAGGCAAATGTGTCTCATACTCTGGAGTGGACTTCCAAGTATCCAGCATAGGAGAGCCCCAATAACCCCTCACAGCAGGGAGGTGGAAAACTGGGAAGAGAAAGCCTTGGTTTGGCCATGCTCATGGCCTCTGTCTTCTGCATGCCCTACAAATGGTAAACTCTGCATCCTTCATCCAAAATGATAAAAGAATCTGAACCTTTAATCCTCTTTCTCTAATTACTTTACATCTGTACCTTGCTTGATTTCGGTCTTAATGCAGCAAAGCTTTTTAAGCATGTTAAATGGTTTTCCTTAATCAGATCCTTGGGTTCTAATCCAGACACTCCCAGAGGCCTTTCTTCCCTGTTTTGGACCGTGTTTCCACATTTCCAGACAGAAGCAAAACATGGTAACATTTTTGCCTCCTTGGCGTGACACACCAAAACCACTTATCAGTGCTTGAAAGCATTTTGGCTTTTTCTCCAAGTATGCTGGCAAAAAGCTGGTCTCACTTGTAGGTGCAGTCAGAACAGACCTTTCCATGGGGGTCAGGGGCTGCTGCTCACGCTGCTGAGAATGCTCCAGGGTGATCACTGGAAATGCAACTGTGTCCCACTGCCCACCCTCACTTCTGGGGTGCTCCCCACGTCCTCCTGCCTGCTATGAACGAGCAGCACTTTGCATGTGGTTGTGCAACCACCTTTTGTCCTCTTCCAAGGGAATGGACTTGGATTCTTTCTGAGTATTTGATGCAGTTTTCATGCCACTTCAAAGATCCTTCAGAAACCTGATTTGCTGTCTTGTCACCCAAAGTTTGGTTCCCACCATCCTCCCATGACTGCACCAACAAATAGCAACCCCTTTCTTGTTCTGCAACACCTCATTTTTTGTAGCTCTGGCACTAAGCAGTGTTTCCCCCACCTCTATCTCTGTCTTCTCTACTGAGGCTGCCAGGCAGAGATCCTCTCTCTCTTTTCGAAGATGGGTCATGGTTTTGGGTGAGCCCTACAGGCTTCTGTGTAATACAGAGTAATATTTACTCTAATTTAGGTAACTGTTAGTAGTCTCTTGGTGTGTTGCCTTCTGCTCTGAAGATTTGGTGTTGCTGGGCAGGTTGCTAATGCCAAACAACCCAGTGGTAATGAAGAACAGTCCCTAACCTTTTAAGAGGCGTAGTTCAAGCAATGTTGAAGAGTGTGTCATGATGTGCAGCATAGCCCATCTATGGTAAAGATGGATAATTTATACCCCTATAGAACCTCCTCTAAAAGAGTCTGCATGTTTTTAAAGGGAGCTTTATGAATCTGCTCAGGTTTTATAGAATCGTATGGGTGTTGTCCATGTTTAAAATTTTATTGGTCATCTTCATTGTGACAGAAAATTGAGTTTCCTTTTTATTAGTCTATAATGGAGGCTGGTGTATGTCACCCCACTCACAGTAAAAAAAAATAAAAAAAAACAAATGAAGTCTGCTTTAAAGTTGGAGACTCTGCTGTATTTCATATTTCCACTGCCCCAAGGAAATAGCTTAAAATTGCTTTACTGCTTTTGAAAGAAAAATGTTCCGGCTGGATTTGGAACTGGACTGTTGTATCCCTATTTCACATTAAAGAAGGTAAACTGTAAGGAAGACTGCTTCTATGCTTATCACAAATCTGTGGCAGAGAGCCATAGGTTATAAAGTGCAGATGAATTCAGAGAAAGTCTCTCTAATAAAAAGTGTGGAACCAATTTCACTGCCTCTTTGTCCACAGAATGACCAGCGGCCATACAAGACAACAAAGGACATCCCAAGGTAATTGACAGAGGTGAAAAGAGCACCCAAGGTCAGAGATGCCCCCCAGGTGAGAGACACAGCATGTCCCCAGATTTGCAGACCACAGCTCCAGACAGCAATTTTTTATTTTTCCCTCATGTTCAGATTCCCTCTTTCACTTTGGACCCTGTTCCAGCTTGTGCTGAAGTTGAGAGAAAAGTCCTGGCTGAAGGCCGCAGGGCAGGTTTTGTCCTTTACTTCCCCAGCCATTGGCCCCTGGGGTTGAAAGGAAAGGGTGAGTGTTTCCCACCAGTCCCCTCTCTCTAGAATGCAGCAGGCACTCTGGCAGCCTGGCAGGCTTGTTTTTTCTGTTCCTGTATGGTACAGCTCTGCATCTCAGCTGGAAATTTGAGGCATTACTGTGATATTATCATAATCATCACAGGCAGATAGGCAAAGGATTCTGGGCTCAGTAGAGGTTTTCTCTTTGGTCTGGCCACTGGTGTCTGCCTGCACATGTTCTGTTGCCATAATCTTGCCTGGGCACATTGCAAGTGCCCACCGTTTACTTTTGGGATTCATCAAACACATCATTAAATTACTTCTGCAGGTTAATTGAAGAAGCTACATGAGTTCAGGTGTTGGGATGAGCTGAGTGATAATCCCCTCTGTGTGTTTTGAAAGCTCATCTCAAAATCAATAAGTGCGAAGTTATTTTCCCCTTTTAAATAAATATTTCCACAATGAGCCCAGTCCTTGCTGGTACAGACAGTGCTTCTTGGGTAGTTGTGTGAAGGTATCTTTTTGAAGAGGACACAAAAGGGCAAACCATAAACACAAATAAAAACACTTTTATAGGGCAAGTCAGATTAAAATCAAGCAGGCTGTGGAGGAAATGATGCCTGGTTTAGTGTACTTTAATTAATCTATTTTAGGTTTGCATCACTAATTAATCTCTTTTATGGTTCACATTACTGCATGCAACTGCATATTTCCAATGTGATAGGTTGTCTTAACTGCTAGCATATCCTTGTAAAATAAATAAGCAGTCCTTTCTGCCTGCAGTTGTTCTCTGTGGATTTCCAACCTTTCAATGACTTCCTTGAAATGCAGAGTAGCTGCAGTGGGAGATGGGAACCTCTGCATGATCGGAAATAACTTTTAAGAGCAATAACTGGAGCTGCTGGCTATTTGAAGGATGTGATCCAATAACATCCCTGAGCAAAAGACTTGGGTTTGGGAATTTTAACTCTTTAAAATCACCCCTCTCTTATTTGTGAGAGAGTCAGTGAAAGCTTTGTACATGTACTGGGGCAGAGGATGTGTGATGGCTTTCACCATGGATGGAGACATAATGATGCAAGTGAGAGTGAACATGGAAATGTCAGAACTGGCTGGTCTCTTGGATGTTGCTATGGTAAAATCCAACTGCTTGCAGTCAACTGTTTGCACAGCCCTTGGAGAATCCAGGGTTGGACAAAGTGCTTTAAAGTTGATTGGTTTGGTGTAAAAACAAAACCCTTTGGAGGACTTGCTTCAAGTGCAGATCTATTGGGTGTCTCCTCTTCCATTCCCAACTGTGATATCTGGTGTGGGGTACAGGTCAGGAGTTAAAGCACTGGAGTAATCTAACTTCCAGAAGTGAAGGAACTGATGGATCAGGCATCACATTAAGCCTACTCATTGGGAGTTGCCTGCATCCCAGCAGATGAATGCGACTGTGACTGGCAATTGTTGGATTAAAACACAGATTTTATCAAGAGGGAAGGAATGCGATTGATCAGTCTGAATAATCCAAATGCAGAGGCTGTGTTTAGCTGAGCAGTACGAACTGGACAACTTCCATGTTTCTATCAGGGTCTTAAAGAGGCTTTGCGTATCCTGAGGAATCATTGATATCACAGCTGAGGAGAAGCTGTGAAAAATTAATTGCTGCTGTGTGAAGGGAGGCCCTTTCACAGCCAGCAGTGTGCAGCCTGCTGCCTCTGTGAAAGAGTGAAGGGGGAAACAAAGCTTGTGGGTGAGATGCATGACAAATTAAACCTCTGGATAACCCTATGTCAGTAAATCAATTGCCTCAAACACTAATACCTCATTCCCCAACATGCCATGAAATCGTGTAAAAGCAGGACTTCGCTCCCTGCATGTTTGAAGCTGAAGCCTTACTTAAGTGCAGAAAATAGAAGATCTTGGGAAAACTCTCTAGCAGGACTGTTGTGTACCACATGGTATACCTGAACGTGGTGGCCCAGTCAAAACACTCCATGGTTAAGGTGAAAGCAGGAAAAAACCTATGCTTTTGGTACTTTGGTACACAGAAATTTGGGTGTGTTATCTTGAATCTCTACAGAAAACCACTCCAAGCTCATTTATCTGGGGACCAGCCTCAGTTCTGTACCTTTGTGGCAAGCTGGGACCTTGCAATGTAAAGTCTCTTTCCAGACCCTCATACATGATGATAAAATGGTTTAATTGTAAAAAGCTCTCATTAGTTACTAAATAACCAAGATAACTGTTGCTATACAGTGGCTATGAGTACTGCAGCATTCCCAATTAAATTATATATATCCTGGAAGTGAGCCAGAAAGAGCACTTTGGGTAACCTTTCCTCTGCCTCCCTGTGCTGTCCCTGCTGCACAGCCCTCCAGAGAGCCCAGGCCAGATGCAGCCCATGTGTTTGGATAGATTTTTCGCTTTCCACTTCCTTTGGTAGGCAGGGCAGAAGTGGAGAAGGATCTCTGCATGCACATGTGTGTTCTCAGGCACATGAAGGAATTCGGTGCCTCTCTTAATGCTGCTTTATTAGAGGACTTTAGATGATGTGCTCTGAAATGGGCTCAAAAACTCAAGCAAATTCTTCTGCCTCTTGCATCTTTTTCTGATAGTGGTTGCTCAGAAGTCCCGTGTTTGAGGCAGTAAAACGTGGCTTCCAGCTGAAGCTGAGTTGTGGCATATTTCTACAGACTCCTGGGTGGTGCTGCATGGGAGCACAGTTCTAGGTAATCGCACACATTTCTCAAATGGTGTTAAATTTCAAATCCAGATGCAAATTCTGGTAATGCCCACTGTCCTTCAGCCTCTACCACCACCACCAGCTCCAGGTGATTGTGGCCACACATAAAATGATGAAAATAGTGGGCTATTTGTCAAGTCTTGTATGAAATGTTGAAAGCTGGATGCACCTGTGATGCAGGGATGCCCATACAGGTTGGTAGGAAGGAAAAGGGATGGACACAGTGTTGGGAAGCATGACTGACTGGCCTGAAGTGTGACCCATTGTAGGCAAGGGGAGTTGGGCAGAGGGATGTCCCCACTGTGAATTCAAGGAAATTATGCTCTGGGGGTTGTTTTGTTTCAAAATGAATGTTTGATTGTAAACTGGACAAAGTGTTTTACTTGTAGGCATCCCTGAATCTGCAGGAACAAGACAAATGGGGAAGAAACGAGAATATACAGGGCTCTATCTTAACAGAGTTTGACCAGTAGTAAATAAGTGCAGCCTGTTTTGAAGGGTTGCTTTTGTGCACCAGAGGAAAGCTCCCATCCCTGGGTGTCCCTGCCAGGCTGTAAGCTGAATGCTCATAACTGCTTCTCCCTGTTGGGGCTGTGCCTGGAGAGCTGTGAGGCTCATGACCTTCAGCTCAGCTCTGGGGTTTGATCTCTCTCTACTGTGGGAGAAGCTTTGTGTGGTTTGTTTTACTCAGTCAACACAGAAATGTGCACATCTCTTTTTCCAGCCCGAAGTTTTGCTGAACAAATGAGATATTGTTCACTAGTTCTGAGAGCTGTTTGTTAGTTTAAAAAACACTCCTTTCTCTCTTGTAGCAAAGAAAGTTAATTGAAGTAACAACTAGTTTAACACTATCTTGTTAAAAAAAATTCTAATAAATGTTTAACACTTTAACAAAGTTCAGTACACGCTCCAGCAGCACTGTATCTGTATTTCCTCTGCTATTTTTTTAAGTTTGGCATACAAAGTACCATTTAAATACCATGGTGAAAAGGGCAAGCATTCAATTTAATGCCTTTGAAATTATTCTGGAATTAAATCCTGGGCAATATATCTCAGTCGAGCAGTGTTGCATGTAGCCACATGCAGCTAATGAGCCATCAAAGGCAATGCTTTAAATCCCCATGCCTACAGTATACACAGATCCTTTATTTCTGCTGTCATAACACAAATCATGAACCTTGATTCTAAATCAAACATAGGTGTAAGAAAGAAAGGAGAAAAAATAAAACAAAAGGAAAAAGGAGGGAGTAACTTTGTGGCTAATTGGAAAGAAATTTGAAACAACAGTGGGGGTTTCTTTCAACACCATTAATCACCTCTGCTGGAACATCCTTCACAACCCAAGCTTTTCTTGTCCCTGTTGCTATTTTCCCTCTTTAACATGGTACAAAATGTACATACTCTTTGTTGTTCTTGAAAGCCATTTCTCTCATGCTGTGGTGGAAGGGCTCAGAGCGTGGCCTGTCACAGCTCCCTTCAGGCTTGGGGGGGGCTGCAGGTTTTCTGCCTTCCTCTGGTGTCCTGAACTTACCCATAAGGACACGGCTGATCCTGCCCTGCAGGCTGGTGGGGAGAAATGCTGGTGTCTTCTACACTGTCCAACACAGCAAGGCTGAGACCTCAGGGTTGCAATGCAGTGAACAAAGGAAGCCAGAGTGGGAGGGAGGAAGATGTTATTTGTGTGCAGAGTCAAGACATGGGTTCTGCCAGCATTTCCTTCCTCTACCTTGTTTTCCCCCAGGCAAAGTAAACATGTGCAACAGCTTTGGATCCATGCTGGTTGCCTCCAGGCTGCTTAATGGCCAGTGCAAAATGAGTCATGGCTGTTAGCCAGCTCCAAAGCCATGAGCATTCACCTTGCTAAAATCCTTGAGATAGCTGGAAGGAGCAGCCCCTGCTGAGGGCTACCCAGGGCTCCTGCTGCCCTCAAGCAGAACATCGACACTGGCAGTGTATTGAAAGCCACACCAGTGACCTTGGCCACCTTGATTTTCACAGGGACTGTGGGGATATGGTAGGTTATTCTCCACCATTTGTTGGTTGAGCTATATTCCGGCAAAACATCTGAATGGTCACTCAGTGTGTGTATTATTATTATTTTAAATTTCAAGGTGAGAAGTCACAGCACATAAGCAGGCTGGTAGCTGTGAAGTGAGGGGCTGTGCACTCCATATATGCCATTCCCAGTGTCTTTTCTTGGCTGGTTTATGTCTTGAACAGCTTCATGGGAAGGGCTTTTAATGACACATGTCAGATATCATTTAACTGCACGGTGCTGATGGAAGCTGGAAAATGAGCAACTGTGAGAAGCACCATTGTGTTTGGTGAAAGGTGTTTGTAGGCTCACAGGTAGTGCTTGCCTTAAAATGCCCAAGAGAGTTAAAAAGTTGGGAGCAGCAAAAGGTTGCTATTGCTGGTACAGCTGCATCAGCCTGGCACAGAGGAATTAACCTGTCCTGAGATGTTAGGAATGGGATCACTGAAACCCAGCCTTAGCCATGGAGGTGTGTTGGGGTGCTGTGGCTCAGGGCCTGTGTGCTGCTCCCATGTGCTGCCAAGCCACATGCACATGTAGATCACGTACACGTGTGGAAATGTGCTCATTTGCAGTATTCTCAAGTGGTGAGTGAAGAAGCCCGAGTTGGAATTTGTAACTATGATAATCCTTTCAAAAATAATTAATAATCTAGTAAGCAATAATGAAAAATACTTAGGAGAATCAAGGAGAGATCTGTACGTGTCCTTCAGCCGGCTGCATTAACCAGGGTATTATTCCCAAGCTCTTATTGTTTATCTGTGTAAGGTAATTTTTGAGCGAATAATGTTTGTGCATTCTTATTTAAATGTTATCATCAGTTTTCACTAATGGAGTGCTTAAAACATTATAACGTTTAGCAAGCTTTGAGTTTTCTCTGGCTTTGATCCTCAGGCAATATGACTCAGATTTTTGTGAGATGTTTAACTTTCTGGCAAAAGAGGCATAGAAAATAAATCAAGCTTTACTATTGTAATTAAAACAGTATTTTCTACTTTAAAGTGTTTTTGTCTATGTGCTTATATAGCATACACAAATCTGCAGGGTTTTTTGCTATAGTGGAAATTCTTTCACATCTTTAAAAAAAAAATACTGGTCATCTCTGTATTCAGCATACATTAATGTGATAGAGAAAAATAGAGATATTTTCCCCATTCCATTGCAAATATTTACAAACTACACACTGCCGCAATTTGCTTTAAAATGTATTTTCTTTCGCAGGGGTTTCCTGTTTGTCAGGGTATTTATCCAACTGGAAAATGGGAATGTGTGAACAGAACAAGCTAGAAGGATACAAATAATCCTCTTTCTGCCCCTCTGTGGGAATAATGTGAAAATTTATAGATCTGGAAAGCTTTCAGGAGTCTGTAATAAGTAAGAGCCAAGCCATTCTCTTTGTGGTGATGCCATTTCTTGCTTTGACCTGAACATCCATCAGCAAGGAGCTGTAGCACCAAGGAGGCTGAATGAAATTAGTCATCTGTATTTAACTTAAATTTGTGGTGTTTTCTATTAAAATTGCAGCAGAGAGGAACAAAGGTGCAGAGCCCTGCAAGGGTAACGCTCTTCACAGCACGTGGCAAAAAAAGACACTTCAGTGCCATCGTCCTGGGGAGTGGGAAGCAGGTGGCTGCTTGTTTTCAGACGTTGCTGTGAAGTTGCTTGGGTCAAACATAAGACCTATTCGTCAGGCTTGTCTCAGGCAGCCAGCGGTGTTCCCGTGTGGAATTGCACAGTGTTTCCAGGCCTTGGCTGCGGTTGTCTTTTGCCAAACTGTTTTATGTGGAAGGTGGGTAGGATTTTATGAGAAGTGAAAGCACGCTGATAACACAAAAGAGGAGGTTCCAGTGAACTCCTCTCACTTATTGAAGCCAACTGATGGAGTGGGGAAAGGAGGAGGGTTAACGCAATCCGGTGGGAAAGCAGAGAGCAGAAAAAGCACTTCAAAGCAAAGGCTGAGCAGGGGTCAGGAGCAGTGTCAGGTCCAAAGAGAAATGGAGAGGGGAAAACCTGAACTCCCAGCAACTTCCCTGACAAAGAGAGTAGTGTTGGGTATTAGAGGAAAGAGGGGAGACCGACTAAAATGGACACACCACAGGGAAAAGATTAGAGAAATCTGGGAGAAACAAAACTCACTATAATTTAAAAAACAGGAAGAGAAATTAAAAAAAAAAAAAGTGGGATATCTCATAAAAAAAATAAAGAAAACTGTCATGCTGTCCTTTCTTTTCTGAGTTTCCAGGAAGCAGGTAGAAGCAGAGCTCCTGAAAGTGAGTGGGAGTGTGCATCTTATAAGTGGAGATGCAAGGTTGGATTTTAGTGTAGCTCATTCTTCATACAATTCTGTCATATAAAGGTTACATTTGAGTCTGTTGTTGTTGCTGGCTTAGGACTGAAGGCCCAATTCTGACTGGGGCAAAAGTTCCCCTTTCTGTGATATGCTAACAGCCTAAGTTAAAGCTGCGGGATAGATCCTCAATTCCTTGCTCACATATAGCCAAAACTAATCAATAAAACATATTTAAAGACCCACTTGGGATCATAGATCCTATAAAAGCCATCTAGAAGGTTTAGTTTTACTGGAGAGAGCTGCCTGAGGATGTAGAGTGGGCATGAAGCAACTGCATCCTGCAGCAGTAAATTGTCACAGAGGAGCTGCAAAGCTATCTGTTATAAAATGGCCTTAATAAAATTATGTATTGTCTAAGGATGGAGGCAAAGCAACCTCAAGCCAAGAACATAGGGCAGGAAGAATGGATTGTGTTAAACCTGGCTTTGGAGGGGAAGAGGAAATAAGTGTCAAGTGTGAATAAGTGTGACACAAGGACATGTGTTGGCTGTGCTGGGGTCACATCCACACACTGCTGTGTCCAGACGCCAGAGCTGGTAGGAAGTGGGGCATAGGACCACCTCTGTGGCCACACATGCAGCTTCACAGCAGGAATGTTAAGCATTATTTTCAGGAGAAGTCTGACTAGCTGATACCAAAGCAGAGAAGAGGCTCCTACTGACTTGTGCTGAAGCACTGGCCCTTTGCCTGGTTGTTGGCAAGCTTCTTGGCGAGCTCCCGAGGAGTCTGGGTTTATAGGGTCTGCTGGCTCAGTGCCTCCAGCCATTCAGGCTGCTCCTGGCTCTGGTATCCACAGGTTTAGCATAGATGTGTCCCAGCAAGTGCCTGGGTTGAAGGTACCCAGCTCCATAGCTTCCTTTTGGAGAAGTCAATAGTTTGGCAGCCTCTGTTGTGCCCTCCTGACAGCCTGGGAACGGGCTTGGGGACATCTGGCTCCCTCTCTGGTTACTGCAAAGGAAAGATGAGTGCCTGGCACCTCGAGGGACAAAAAAAATGGGAATCTCAGCTGTTGTCTAATTTGGAAAAACTTAATATTGTTTTGATTGTTTTTTCTCATTTCCTGTCTGTAAAGAATGCTCTAATTTCTGGTCTTCTCTCCAAAACAGAGTGATGATAATTTTATTCCAAACTTCCCATGAACTGAATTTCAGCCATTCTACCCTCTAGATTAATCAGTTTTTCTGTTCCATGTCCTTTTTCCAGAACACAGTCTCTTGTTTTTCTGTGCTTGTCCAACAGTTCCCTCCACCCTAGAGAGAGCCCAAAATACAGTAAAATCTTCTGGTTAAGAGAAAATTCTGACTTAGGGAGCAAATTGACACAGAAAACTTAAATACTGAATCTCAATATGGGAGATAGTGGCTTCCCCTCTCATTGTGATGATTTCTGAGCCAAAATCTCAATGATGAGGTCACACTGTCCACCAAATGAAAAGGTAAAATACATAAACAGTCTAGAAAGTGACTGTGTACCAATGTTTGGCAGAGTATTAGTTGTTAAGAAATCTCCAGTTACAGAAGAGTCAGTAAGGACTTTCTTCGTTTGTTTTAATGTTGTGGAGTGCTAGATATCCACAGCAGGCAAACATGCTGTGTGCTCAGAGCAATTGCACTGCTGATTCTGGAGATTGCTGGATTCTTCAGCCTGGGCAAAGGTATGGAATGATGGTTTCATCATTCCTGTGCGGACAATATCCCAGTCTAAAGGCTTCAGTTGTCCCCTCTCTGGCACCAGTGTCCTGGCTCAGCTCTGGCCTCTCTGCCCTTCCTGGCTAGCAGGAGAAGTGGCAGCATGCTCGAGAGACTTGTTGGTGCCCTGGGTGACATGCCTTGTTCTGGGACACACCAGTCTGTTGTCTGCAATTACTCAGAGTAGTGTGGGTTTTGGGAGCTGATGAGGTTTGCACCTTGCAGCATCTTGGGGATGAGAAGATGTCCTGAAGAGTCTCCAGTGTATCAAAAAAAAGAAAGGATTTGATCCAAGAAGAATGCCCCTCCACATGTCCTTAGCAAGTTCATTTATTAAATGCCCTCTGTTTCAGGGGGTCTGTGATAGAGCATTTGGGAACTTAAATTAGTAGGTCAGGTTGGTGTGTTACGAGTGCCCCTTCTCATGCAGCAGTATTATTTTTAATCAAACTGTTAAATAATAATGCTTTTAAAAGAAACAAAAGCCACTTCAGGAGAACATCGTGTCCTGAAGTACCCTGAACAATAATGCTGCTCCAAATTCCTGCTCTGTGTGTGGTGAGGAGACCAGGACAAGCATGGAACTTTCTATTATGAGACCTGAGCCCCCACCACTGGTGAGAAATGGAGTAAGAAGGGTGGAAGAGAGTCTATAACAACACAGAGGCAAGGCTGCTGTCTGAAACTGGTCCTTTATATAACCTGGGGTGTCAGCAATGCTTTTACTGGGGTTTATTTTAATGGCTCTTAATAGTTACAACTGGTTGGCAGTGGCAGAGCTCACACCCTGCCTTGGAGAGGCAGCCCAGAGCGGGCAGTGACACAGGGAACATCCATCCACTTGTATCTTTACAAATGCTGTATAAAATTTAGTGATACAAGGACAGACCCAATCCTTAGACAGGTCCAAGCCAGATTAAGTGGTAATCTCTGATGTGACTACATGTGAAGAAGCAATCCCTTTTTCATTTTTGTGTTGTACCTGCACCAAAGGCTTGTGGATGCTGTAGTACAGCTTGCTTGTTCAGGTTAGAAGAAATGTGGAGTTTGGCGGATTCTCCGAGGGATGGATATATAGGCAAGCAAACAGGGGTTGTGGGAAGGTGGGAAGCTGGAAGGGAAGTAGTAAAATCATGTTTTGTGTATGAGAGATGAGGTCATCTCCCATCCCCAAGAAAAAGAACAGTTCTTTAGTACCGGCAATTACTGCAACCAAAATCATGACTAAATAGGTGTTGGAGGAGCTGGAAGAAGGAGCCAGAAAAGTGTAAATTACCATTGTTTCAAAAATCTCTCATTCTAGAAAGATTAGCATGTCCTATAGAGAATGGCAGCACTGAGAACTGCTCCCTTCCCTTTGTGCAGCATGACTACACGGGGATGATATTTGTGCTACAGGATTATGTGTTACTCACTGAAGTTTAAGATGTCCAAAAGTCAATGGGATTTAAGATCTGATTTCAGGAGGGACAGAATTTTGCACTCCCTAAGAGAAGACTATTCACTTCAGAAATGGTTACTCAGGGAGAGCATGATTGCACACCCTGTACTTGCAGGAGAAGTTTTACTTTCTTGTCTTTGCCAATTAGAAGTTGTAGAATGCAAATGCAGGTTTGGGGTACCTGGCTATGAGCTCTGTGTGTCTTGGTAGGGAGATAATAATTCCATTTCCAATGGCTTCCAAGCAGCTGCTTGCAGCAGTTTCCAAAGATGTAGTCATAGAGATGTTTTAGGAGTCTTCCCTCTTCTTCTAAGGTATCCAGCAACACAAATGGCCCCTTAAAATGGCTTTGCTCTAAATACAATTGAGCTCACTAGTTTGCAATTCAAAAGCAGGCAGTAATAAAACACTCCTAGAATGTAGAAGCTTTTTCTTAACCCTACCAATAAACCCTTGAATTATTTGCACATTGCATTTAATTAGATTTTCTTTCATTGTGATTCAAAAAAAAAAATTCAGCTGATGTGCTCACTTAAGCAAGATGTTGGTGTTAATTTTTTTTTCCTCTACTCTGTGGTGCTGCATCTGTCCTTGTTCCCTCGGAGTGTGCTACTTGATGCAATTGAATTTGGGTTGATTGCTGGTTGGTTTTTATGACCTTCCTTCTATTCCAGCAGTTTGGTGCCTGGGGGTAACAGAAGGTTTCCTGAGGAGACGGGTCCATGTGACATTCTGTCTGTTCCCTTCTCCCTTCTGTCATTGCCTTCTGCTCCCTTCTCTGTTTCTTCTTCTTTTGTAATGGCTATTCAAGGATGATGGGGCCGTTGTTGGTTACAACACACTGGACCCTCAGTCCATATTGTTGCAGTTCATTTTCTAAATTGCTGTATACTGCTGAAAGAATGTGAGCAATATTTATGTTATTGTGTACTACAATAGCAGCCAGAGGCCCAAAGCAAACACAAGGGCCTTTGTGCTTGCCATCATGCAAACAGAAGCCCTCCACCATGAAACATCAAAATGCAAAAGACAGGCATTGAGTTAGGGAATGTCCGGTCACTGGGAGTTTCCCACTTCTTAAGCAGTTGTATTTTGGGACTGGTATTCTCTCTATAGATCTGAAATAACTTTTTCTTCTGTCCATGTTGTTTTTAAATCTTTGTCATATGTGAGAAGTTCATCTATTTTGGTGTTGAGCAACCGTAAACAGCCTTTCATTTTACTTTTTCTTTTTATATCCCCTTTTCTCTGAGGTTGTTTCTGTACATTCACTTTCTCCTCACCTCCTCTTCTTTTGTTAAAGCACAACTTACAGCAATTGCATTAGGCCCAAACCAGATGTCACACTTTTTTTCCCTCTGAAGAGACCAGTTTTGTGTTTAAAAAAAAAACAAACAAAAAAAGTGAGTCTTTGGCTTAAAGTATGTGACTAGAGGCACTGTAGCTCTTCCAGACACTGATCCCCAGTGCTTTTCTATGTCATAGAGAGACCCTCTTACCCTGAAAGTAGGGCAAAAACTACAAAGAGTGTGTATTTGACCTGTATCCTTCTGGAAATCAATGACAAGGAGTAGTCAGAGTTCCCATTCCAAGCACAGCCTCATTCAAGACTCCAAGGGTGAACAGGAGCTATAATTGGTGATTTCACCTGTAAAACAGCTCAGCTGAAGAGCAGATTCTTGGCTTGGCCCTCTCATAGCCTACAGGGTCCAGTTCACTCGAGGTAAAGAACATCAGTTGTTCTCTGCCAGCTGAGTGCCTGGGAAATAAGGTGCACCTGGTTACCAGGAGTCTTTGATGGATCTTTTCCATCAGTTAGAGACTACACAAAGAGCTGAATTTTCCAAATCTGGGGCAGAAAGTGTATGGAAGGCATTTGAAAAAGGCTATCCAGCAGTTAATGCTGGTAAACTCTATTTTAAAAGCCCTTGATAAGGGCTCCAACACTGTATTAGTTACAGATGTCATGAGGACAAAACCAAATGTCAAAATGTTCTTAGAATAAGGCAGTAAAGCCTTAGGTACATTCTGTTACCATAAGATGGATTTTTGGTTTTGTGGCACTCTTGCACAAACCAGAAAGTCAGCTTTGACTAGGATATTAAAAAAAAAAAAAAAATTAAGAACCAGCATCTACAGCAGATTCAACCATATCAATTAAATTGCTATGTTGTCAGAGGCATTTCAATTAAATATGTGTAATTTTAAATGTGGTATTGTGTTCTTTTTCCATGCTTTTATTAATTTTTATTTACCTCATGAGCATCTCACTTTTCCTACGAGAGCCACTGTTATGCAGACCTCATACTCACTGGGAGCTTTGTTGCAAGAGGTGTCAAATCTTGGGAATAGTTGTTTGCTCTCTGATGGAATCCAATCTCTCAGGTTTTCAGTGGTCAAGTTCAGCCTTTTGTGTGCACACTTCCTCTGCTGATGTCAGTAACTGTTGCACAAGAATATTTAAAAGTGCAGTTGGTCCTGGATAAGTAGAGTAACTTGATTTTATATGTATGGCTGATATGTAGGTGTAGGGAAATATTTTTCTCTTTCTACGTTATTGTTGCTGAAACTATGTCTTTATGTTTTTGGACAGAAACATAGCAAGAGAATGTTTGGCACAAAATTAAGATAGTCTTGTACCCAAACCATAAATGATGGGCTCCAATAAGTTGTAGATGTATTTGACTGGGAGTAAAGTTGCAGGGTATGCCCCATGTTAAGCAAGTAACTTATTTAGGACAAAGGCAATATTTAGAAATTCAAGATCCTTCTGAGCTTCTAAATCTCTTTTTATCTCTGACAGATGTGATGATACAGAATGTGGTTTTGAAGATCTTGCAAGATGTAGCAGCATTTACTTTTTGTTATGGTTTTGTAGAAAAACAATATGTTGGTGCCTGATGATTTGTATGGGAATACTTATTCCTTGCACAGTAACATTATTAAAGATGGCACTCCGGGAGGTTTTGGAAACCACTTTCTACCATGTTTTTCCATGGCTGCCATTTCATTTCAGATTGGGCAGAGGAAGAATCCGCAACCACGGTTAACTAATGGTGCCAGAAGAGCACAATCCTCTTTCACCTTTTATTGCACCATTAATGGTAAAGTATGAATCACAGTTATCGCTTGGTCTGCTCTCATGATGATGTATGGGGATTCGGATGTGCGTATCTGTAATTAATGAGAGGGAGTTGCATGGCTAATTCCCTGTGCACTGCTGACATCCTGTCTACAGCTTTGTCCCTGATCTTTTACTTACGTGTCTCAAACAGCCGGTTATTGCATTACATCCTTGTATTATATAAATAAAGCCTTGACCTTTGTCCTTTGCAATATCGGTTCAGAGCAGTTTTAATTCAATTTAGGAAAGCCTGAGTATTAAAACCATTTGAATCTCCTTACACACCTTAAACGTTGATGGGACTTTTTCTGCTTAAGAGAAAGCACTAAGGCTAAGAAATTGCCTTCTAGCTTTGTGTCATTGACAAATGAGTGCGTGTTTCTTCACACTGAAACTATGCAGGAAGCCCTCTCTGAGCAGGGAGTACACGTACTCCTCTGCATTGCAAAGCAGCATGGGTCTACAGAAATTATTAGCAGTGCAGTATTTTGTTTATTATTTCATCAAACAATTCTGAAACAATAACTCTCCTCAAGCAAGTTCCTTCCTCTGCTGCAGGCGAATCTCCAGTAGTTTTCTTATTTTTCCCCATCACCATGTTCTGTAGCTTGTGTCTGTGATTCTCCCACTCTTGCCCTAGAAACATGGCAGTGCACTAAGACAGAGACCAGCTCATGGGTATTTACTGGCGTTAGAAACTCAGGTCCTCTCCAGGAAAAGTCTGATCTCTTTTCTCTGTCACCATCCATATAATTGTGTTCTTTTTTTCAGAATGTGTGTAATAGAAGTGGAGGTAAGCAGGGTGCTCATGTCTCTGAGCATCTAAACTGCTGAGCTTCAGCTCCTCACTGATCTAAACTGGGGATAAATATGCTTAATTATCTTCTGTGGATATTGTGGGATAGGCACAATCTGCCTTCTATTAAAATCATCATGACTATAATGCCGTT
This sequence comes from Pachyramphus minor, assembly GCA_013397135.1. Lineage (NCBI taxonomy): Eukaryota > Metazoa > Chordata > Aves > Passeriformes > Tyrannidae > Pachyramphus > Pachyramphus minor. Next base: position 810,644 of record VYXB01004619.1, read on the forward strand.
AGTACCTCTGTGCAAATCCTGGCAAAAGTAATTTTTTTATAATGATGGAGATATAGATCCTCTAATTATCCAGGACAACTCAAATTAGCACCACAAATAACTGCTTAAAGTTGAGACTGCATGGTGTGAAAACATAATTGATTTTTAATATGTTAGGGCACAACTGCTGTTAAGTAATGCACAATGTCATTTTCTCCTGTTGTCCATTAAGCAGTGCTTTGAAGAAACCTGGATTTGTACCACTGCTAGAGATTTTGGGGAGCAGAACTCTAGGAGAAACAAGGAAAGAAAAACAAACTTAGAGTTCCCTTGATTTTTTCACCCATTGCCACTTCCATTTTGTCTTGTTTAATTAGAACTGACTGTAAATCAACTTTATATTATTTGTAGATTTAAAACTGGGTGCAGTTACAAAATCAAGAACTAAGAATTTTTATTTTTTATGCTATTCTTCATTTCAGATTTGTCCCATTAGTAGAGAAAAAAAGGATTTCTAGCAAACCTCCATAGGTTCCCTTGGGGAGAAGTAAAATAAACCTTGAGCACTGATAAGCTGACTTACTCCATTTATATTCCCCCTTTCCCCTTACTTTTGGGACAATTATGTATAAGCAGTGATTGCATGAACCTGTCTGGATTCCATGTAAATGATACGTCTTTGGCATATGGGAATTTTTGTAAACTGTTCAAACAAGGCATTCTTCTATGCTTGGCAGAGGAAGGATACAGAGAGCTTTTGTACCTTAGTTGCATCAAATTGAATATTTGTTTAATCACCCTGAAGAAGAATGCACTTGATGGCATTCTGTGAGTTCTGCAGTTATTGTTTTTGGGTAGACCTGGTGGGTAATGAATGACCTGACTCCTCACCACCGATACCCTCCCCCTTGAATTCACCAGCTCTTCTCCCTTGGGCAAACCTGCTCCACTGGAGTAGTAATTGTGGAATAGTCAAAAGAAAAGAATGTAAGGGAATAGCCATTAATAACAAAGTTGGCAATCCCCTGCAAGGAGAGTTATTTCCACATGAAAATCTTCTCCAAAGAAGTAATGAAGCCTTACTTCATTTGAAGTCTTAACAGGTAATTGCACAGAAGGTGATTTCCAGGTAAAGATTTTTTCCCCCTGAATGTAAGGTGAATATTCACTATTTAAAAACTGACAAAAAGCCCAAACTGTCAAAGAATTAGCACCCAGGGCAGAAGTTTAATGCTTGGGGTTTTTTTCCTAATAAGATGGTGCTAAAAAGACAGTAATTCTTATATGACAGGTTATTAATCCTCCAGAAGAGAGAGACTGATGAAAGCTTATGACTGTTACTGCATATGGCTACATGGTAGCATATTTAATTTTTAAGAATATCAAATCTGATCCCTTCTGTCTCCTCTTTCATTTACAGAAAACAGTAAAAGTAAGACCAGAACTAAAAAAGAAATATTGTGCTGTCATCACTTTAGACATTTTACTGGAAAATATTATGGAAAATATTAAGGGGAAAGAACTTGTTTCTCCATTTTAGTATGCTCAGTTTTCACTTGTAAGCTCCAAGATTAAAGTAGTTGTTTTAATTAATCTAGTCTCAATGCTCAGCCAAAAAACAGTGGAAAGGAGCCCTGTTCTGCTGGGGCCTTAAATTGGCAGAGTCACAGTGAGTATCAGAAAGCTCAGAGGAATCACAATCCTTGGCCTCGGTTTATGAGCTAATTACCGATTTGACAAATGTAAAGCTAATTTGACAAATGTAACTTTTCAGGGGTGGACTCATTCCGATGAAACTGTGTTTTCTGGCAGTGGTAAGAAAGGAGTTAAACAGCTGCTGGTGCATTCCCTCTGAAGAAGGAACAATGGTGCATCTGCAGCCAGCCTGTCCCTGGTGCTTTGCTGTACGGTGCTGGGCAGAGAAGGAATAAGCCTCTCCCAGCAGGCAGAGAGGTAATGCTGTTAGTCAGGAGCAAGAAATGCTCATTCCGTGTTTGGAACAGCTACTAGAAAGTGATGCGTGACATCCTACACCGACAGGATGAACACATCTCATTCTTACTGAGCCCTACAAGCATGTGGGGGCAGAGTTTTGCCCACCCCATTTTTATTGAAACCGTGTGTTAGAAGCTTTATTTTCACCGTGGTCAGCACAATCTCTGACTATCCATGTCTGCACGAACAGGTGCAAACATTTGGTTTACCATCCCCATCTGGATGCGAGGCAGACGTGCCTTCTGCGCTGAGGCAGCGCAACTGGGGCTCGGTGACGCAAACAAAAAGGGACTTCCCAGCTGCAAGCACTTCACATCTGGTGAGACCCAAGCGAGTGCATGGCTGTCTCTGCCCATATGTGTAGATATATCGAATGTGAACATGAATTCAGTTAGTTTTCACATGTTTGTTACAGCTTACCCTGTCTCTGCGGAGGCCTCTCACAGCCCTCCTCCTTCTTGATCTTGCTGGGAAGGCCTGGATTTGTGACAACTTGGACTCATACTGGGGTGCCAGAAGAGGGACAGTGGCTTCATAGCAGTATCAAGGAGAAAGGTGAGCCAGGCTCAAAGGATATTCAGCCTCATCAACCCACGTTGTCATCTTAATTTATCAGTCACTGCCACAAAGAACAGGGAGCCAGACTAATGGAAGGGGAAGGCTCCTTTAAAGAAACACCCAGCAGGTCATAAAATGTCACTTAAATCTGGAGGAGGGGCTTACTTGTCAGTCAGTGCTTTCCTGCTCACAGTGTCCCTGGCACGGCTTTCTAGATTAAACACATCCCCAAATACAGTATCTGGGATGGGAAGTGATTTGATGCTTGCTCTTTTAACCAGAACCAAGGAAGGGGGAAATATCAACGATTTCTCATACGTGTGCTAAATGCACACGTTGTGATTATTTATATCTCCTTTTTTTTTTTCCTGTGAGTATTTGGGGTCCCTTTGAAGCAGCAGCACAGTGCTCTGCTAGCGCAGCATGCAGGTGGTCGGATGAGAGGGGAGGAAAGCGAGGTGGGGGGAAAGCTGCTTTGCTTTGTATATGCATCTGTAAGTGCCAGGGAGGCCTGGGTGCCTCTCTCCGTGCCAGGGTGCGGTGCCGGGGCGGTGGCCGCGGGTCCGGGCTCTCCTTCCTGTGCGCGGGCGGACCGGGACAATGGCCCCGACCTGGCCGGTGAATCAGAGCTCGGACTCGCCCTGCAATCAGCTCCAGAGCGCTCGGAAACGAGCCACCTGCCCCGCTTCCTCTCATTTAAAGGGTTTATTTTTAAGTGGAAAAGGCTATGAGCTTTGTTCCTTTTTCTCAGGGACTTTGTGTCCCTTAGAGATGCCTTGAAGGCTGAGGTGCGGGTACGAGCATCTCAGGGACCCTCCTTTGGGGGCACGTCCTGGTGTCTTCGCTCAGCACCAGGCACTGTAGCTGAGGTTTATTCATGGGATACACATGAACCAAACTTCTGGGCAACTTGGCAGAGTCTCCTGATGCTATCTGAGCTTCCTTCCATCATGTTCCCAAAGAGAGCAGTGGAAACTGCTACTAAATAATAAAAAAAAAAAGTCCTGGCTCTGCTGAGCCTGTGTTGCCCACACCTGCATCTGGTGACTGGTATTGGGGTCCTGGTGAGCAGTGAGACTCTCAGGGTGAGACACAGCACCATTGCAGTTAGTTTGATCTGGACTTTTGCTGAGATCTACAGCATTTTAGACTGTAAGCCTGCCTTACTGTCCATTTCTGACCACGTACTCTGACACTTCTACTGTACGTTTTGTGTGAGAAAACTGTGGAACTAAGGTCTGTCTATGGACCGGTGGCACTTCCTCCATGAGGTTACTCCTCTCATCAGCAGGATTTGAGGTGCTCCCAGACTGTAAACCAGCATAAAATAATCCATCTCAGATACTGCAAATCTGATTTCCAGCAGTATTCCTTCGTAAATCAGCTCTGGATCAAAGCGGTCAAATGTAGTAGATGCTTATTTTCCATAGGGTTTGGGAATGTGTTGGGTTTGTGCGCTTCTATTTGGCAATTTCTCAGCCTCCATCCTGCACTTTATTTGCCTGTGGGAAGATAGATGGTCTAAGTCCTGCGTGGCTGCTGGAGGTCTGGATCTGGATCCCAAGGGAGATGCCTCTATGAGGTGATGCTGTTTCTGGGATCTGAACTGGTTTCTGTGGCACAGCACCACACTGTGTAGATGTGCTGGTTTCCTCATATGTCTGTCTTGGGGATCTCCAGCACACCTCTGCATTACATGGTGTAGGCATGCCTATGTTTGCAAAGCACCAGCAGTAATTAATGATTAAGTAGGAAACAAAGGAATGAATGTAAGAACCTTTCTTAAAGCAGTTCAAGGTCTATCCATGCTCACAGCCCCCTCCTTTTATTCTACTAGTCTCTCTATATATACTACTTTGAAGCACCAATTTAGCTAATTAAGCATCAATTAATCCATGTGTTTCAACCTTCTTGGCCATCCTCTTTTTTTCAGGTTAGAATAGCTCCTGGGAGGCGGTTCTTTAACTCTCACTGAACTTTTGCCAAACCAGTGCTATTCTCAGAGAGGAATGTCGAGTGCTTAACAACAGTTAGTTTTAGTCAGAGAGAGAAAAAATAGCACACCACCACATGTGTCAGAACAAAGCCTGTCTGTATGACGTTTGGGAGGATTTTAACCATTAGCTCCACTTGAAGGATGTGTACATTACACCTCGTTCTGTGGGGAAGACAGGGGTAAGGACACTCTCCTAAATCTAGAAAAGATGCACACCTCTTCATTTCACCTCTACAAAGGTGTGCACGTAGGTGATTGGAGAGAATGGTCTTACCTGCATGTCCTTCATTTTTACATGGTTATCCAAGCAAAGCTCTGCAGATGCAGAAACAAAGACAGACTGGACTGAATCCAATATACCAAGTCTCGTCATTTCTGTGATCACAGAATCACAGAATGGTTTGCGTTGAAAGGGACCTTAAGATCATCTAGCTCCAACCCCACTGATGTGGGCAGGGACACCTCCCACTATTCCAAAGCTCCATCTAACCTAGTCTTGAACACTTCCACAGATGGGGCATCCACAGGTTCTTGGATTTTCTGGGTAACTTCTTCCAGTGCTTCACCACCCTCACAGTAAAGAATTACCTATCTGTTGTATTAAATTCTTGGTCCTTTAGACATTCAAATCCTGTTACAAGGCCTGAAGTTTTCTCTGATGAATGAGCCAGAGGTCTGTGACACCCATCTAAACTCAACAGATTTTATTCTATACTTCTAATCTTTCCTCTTTCCACCTCTTCACCCTATTTTTAAATATCCTTGTAAATCCTTAGTTCAGCCATTGTTCAGGAAGCAACTAACAATATCAGTGTAAACTGTGTAAACAAGGGAGCATTACACAAGGGCAGTGTCTGAGAATATTCTTTGATATTTCTAGCTATGATAGGGTTTTTTCTCCTTTCTTGAATACCTTTTTATTTTTTGGACTTAACCCTTTCTTTCTAATGTTTGTCTTCTCCCAGCTGATAAACGTAGGGTTCCAATCTGTTTCTTAAAAAACATGAACCAGCCTGGCTTTTCTCATTAACTTTCCTATTAGCCTGAGCACTANATAGGGTTCCAATCTGTTTCTTACAAAACATGCCTGGCTTTTCTCATTAACTTTCCTATTAGCCTGAGCACTATCACCTGTAACATTCATCATGTGAGCAGCAGTATGAGGTTGGGAGCTGGGTATGTTAGATAACCCATATTTCCTCTTAGAACTAAATGCCAGGATGAAAAGATATTGCAAGTTCAGGTTTCAGGACAGGGTTTGGGGTTTTGTCTTCAATTATTTTGCAGGAGTACAATAAAAAATAACCAAGAAAACACCTCTTAAGAGGCTGAATTATGGAGAAGACTGAACTCTGATTTGTCTTGAATAAGGAAAGCAGTGGTGTCACCATGTAGGATTGAAAACATCTTGGTGGTAAGACTGGGTAGAATCCAGTTAAAAGAGGGGAGTCTTTTACTCAAAGTCATGCAATTTATTACTCCACTGCATGTTCCCTAAAAGAATACAAGACATTGCTGTAATGATAACCAGGAAAATACCTTGAGGTTTTAAAGCAGGATACAGTTCATGCTGGTTATTGAGTGATAAATGATACAGACTTCCCTGAAAAACTATACAAACACATTATTTCAGCTAGCACAGCAAAACATTTCATATATAAATTAAATATAACTGCAGTCTTGTGGTCCTTGTCAGTTATTTACAAGCCTCTTGAAATATTTCCTTATCTGACTTTCTCATAAGAAATTAGGCAATTAGCGTATAAGTCTGAAGCCAGAGAACATCAAATAGTGAATCATTATGGCATCATTACATGGAAAGTAGTAATGAGGGGAAGGCCAAAAGAAAACCCAAAGGTTTTTCAGCTTCAGGAAACCTATTTTTAAATGAAATAAAAGCCTTAAATAACTTTAACGTAATTTTGAGGAAAAGGCAGTTGCACAATGAAGAGGTACTTGCAGTTTGAAATTCAGCTTCATGCTATTCAGGATATTTCTAAACAGGAAAGAAATAATTGCCATGTCATTGACCTTGTCACAAATCTTTGTATAAGGGAATCTTTCATTAGGGAGAAAGAGAAATGTAGTCTGGAAGTCCACTGATTCAGAAGTTTCTGAAAGACAGGGAAAAGAGGAAATGTTTCCTTTGGACATGGATAGGTAGCATCAATGTATATGCATTCCTCATTAACTTTAATTGCATAGTATATGTATGCTTAATATTTTATTTATGTATCTATGAAAATACATTGCTATGTAATAATTGAATCACAAGAAAGTCTTTCAGGACCAATTTAGCTGGGATTTTTGCTGTTGAGGGTATTTTTATTTTGGTTTGGCTTGTTTTTTTCTGAATTTGGATGTTGTCTTGTTTTAAGTTTTTCTCCTCTGATTCAGAAGCATGATTTCAAGATGCTTAATGTATTTGAATTTTTTTTTCCAGTGTGAAAATTCAAGCTTTGTTAAAAAAGCATTATGTTCCTTGCAAACAAAACCAGACATTCATAATACATTCAGCTCCTCTGGACATCAAAAGGAGGAAGGAGCAGCAAGTCACTGGCTTGGTCCTGATTTAACAATATTAAGGTAATGTTTTTGGATGTTGTCTACAGAAAACTGTTAAGGTCTTCAGAGTGTTGCTCCAAAGTCAGCATCCAGTAGATAGAGATAAAATGAGCCACTGATCTTCAGGAAAGGAGTTATTGATGTCCTATTCTGCTTGTGCTCTATAAAAAGATGAAATCAGGAAACTGATGCCCATACTCACCAAAAATTGCAGGCTGATCATGACAGGCAGAACTGATGGCTTTGATTGCTGAACTCTTCACATAGTCCTCGGGCTGCACTGCTGTTCATCAGAGCAATGGGCCATCATACCTGGGAAATTATCTGTCATTTAAAAAAAAAAGTCCCTTTTTCTTCTTAGTTCAATTATTTCTTCTTTTAAATAAATTGTCTCAAAGCAGGGCAAATTGGGTAGAAAAGACTCTATTTGAACAGACTCAGATTTGCTCAAACCTAGTGACTCCTTTAAGGACACCTCTGTACTTAGTATTGGTGAGTCCCAAGAACATGATTATCTTTGAGCACCTACCTGAGTTTCAACCTGAAGAATGAGACTTGGAAACCTAATATTTTTTTCCAGACCTCAAATGTGCTGTAAGGCAACAAGTGGCTAAATTTTCATTTTGCGAAGGATGAGAATGATCTAAGTCAGTTATCATAGTTCAAGACATGTCACTCTTGATTTGGGAAATGACAGGGTTGAGAACTGAAAATTTTGGGTAAATGGAGTATCAGGTCACCCAGTCTACATGAAATACAGCTGAAAAATGTATAGGTAATAATAGCAGCTGGCAATGATGTGCCATGGTTCACAAAGGACAAGCTGTAGCAAATTGAGTCAAGAAAAGGCAATCCTTGGTGTTACTCTGAAAGAAAGTATTAAAATCAATTTTAGAATATTCAGGCTGAGTTCAGAATGAAACATATTTATTTCCATTAAGGATGTGAACATTTTAACATCAGAATTAAGCATACTCCTTTTATGGACTCACACCATTTACAAACATGGTGAGAAACTTCCCACCATCCTATTGAGAGGTGAAGGCAATAGAGATGCTGACCAAGAGGACCCATAGCTCATTTTCCAGTTTAGAAATACCAGCTTCTCAGAATAGTGGTATTTATCTCCTTTCCTGCATTGTGCCTGCCTTAAAATCCTTTCCTCTTCCGAGATGCATCAGCTTCACCGTGTTTGTTGTATGAAAAAGTCAAAGTCATGAATTTGAGTGGATGATAGTAACTTGCACGTTTTCAAGGGCCTGAGAGAAAATGAGGATCCATTATGCAAGGTGGTGTCTAAACATGTAGCTAGTACTTACAGTCTGAGTAAATAAAACAGGAACAGAGAAGTTCAGTGACACGCAACAACCCATGAGAAGCAACAAACTGGAACCAGTCCAGCTGCTCTGACTTCTAGTCCATTGCCTTTTCCACTGGATATTGCTGCACTGACATCTTGGATTGTGCAAAAAAGTATTGGATGATATATACCAAACGGGAGGCTTATCACAGTTATCTCTGCAATGTCTGGCACCAGAAGGATTTAAAAAAACAGACATCAAATTACAAAGGCATAACCATGTCATGAGCGTGTCTGTTCAACGCAGTAATGTATAACTGCTTGATTATTGTCAATGAAATCCGCATGCTGCTACTCATCTCCACCTGCCTCAAAATACATTGAGATCAGTGCCTAGATTTATTTCTTGATCTCAGTCTCAGGTGTAGCAATTAAAGAAATGTTCTGTATTGCTGAGAACACCAGATGTGTGCAGTGGAGCGTCCTATACTGACAAACATTTTGCTTGTAATGGTTCCTTTGGGTACGACAGTGGCGTCTGGTTTTATTTTTCTGCTTATACTTTATTTTTCTGTTTTATGGCACTGTTTCCTTGATGGGTTTTTTTCGGTTTCTTTCCTTGGAGAATAGTTTGGGGTAGCATGGATTATGGCACAGCAGCATCAAAAATTGTCTCCTGTTTCTGTTTTCAGGTTTTTAAGGTCATTCTAAGCTCCTCCTTTCAATGCTACTGTATGGAATAAGCAATGAAAAATGTCCACTGATTCTGAAATCTAAATTGTGGATTCATGCTGATGTCTTCCTGGACCTCCCTGATGTCTTCTTGATTCCCCTTGATGTCTTAAAAAGTATATGACAAGGTCTCTTCAGGAGCAAGGTCAAGCAGCAAGGCTTTTTAGTCACAGAAGTTGCAAACCTTCTGTCACCTGCACCCTGGAGATGGTGGGCACCTGGAAGGTGGCAGGTGACTTTCACTCAAAGTTTAAGTTTGATTTAAGTTTGATTTTCTCCTCCAATCGAACTCTCAGCTGTTTTTTTTGTGCCAAGTGGAACAAGATGCTGAGTTGCAATCTCAGTGCTGGAGTGCAGCAGCAGGCATATTCTAATGATTTAGAGAAATCTGATCTATTTCTCTCTGGGATATTTTGGACCAAACTGAGAGTGCCATGATGGATACGACTAGCTGAGAAGAGCCACAGACTTTGTTTATTCCTGTAAGTAGAGCAGAAAGTCTTTCCTGACCTCTGCAAGTGATTATCTTTACTTCCTAAAGGATGGAATTTGACTACTTTGGCTACAGTATGAGCCGTTTTGAACGTTATTCAGTGTGGTGAGTGCTGCATTTTCAAAATGATGTAGGCAGGGAAAAAACAGATCTTCACACACTTATTATTTATGATGGATGTCAGGTGTATCATGATACCATGACCAATGGTATCAGGGTCTAATATGGGAACTCCTTATCTTGCCAAAACCTCATTTATTTAGTTTTTTGAACAACAGTTCAGGTAAAACCACGATAAGCAAAAGATTAAAGCTCTGTCAGATAAAAAGCAATGCTGTACTATTTCAACTATCCTAGTTTTCGAAAGAGAATGAAATATGCAGTAATTCACACAGACAACATAAATATTGAATAACAATTGCAATGGATTGCATAAATAGATACACAAGATGAACAAAAACACATTTGATTTAGTCCTCTGCTGATGGTGCCAGCAGATTACAAGGACTAAGCTGTCTACTGCAATGTTACCCATCAAATAGCTCTAATTCAAATCTCTCCTTTTTTTCCTCTCTCAGAAAAACAACATAGTCATGATAAACAACAGCCTTTACATCGTTTTGTTTCGCTGGAGTCTGATCCTGATCTTACCTATCTGATTTTATGCACATGAATAGTCCCGTTAAGGTAAGAAAGTTTTTCACATCCATAAATGATTGTGGGATTTGGAGCCACGATGTGCCAAATTAATTACTGACCTCACTCAGCTACCTGTGCACCCACTTGGACTGACACCACATGATGCAGCTTGGGCATAAATTTGGATTGAGAACTCTTGAAGCACACATAGGAGCCAGGATCCCTCTGAGGGTCCATGGAGATCAGGTCCCATGCTATCCTCTCTCCTCCTGCCTTGTAGGGATGAGCATTTCGAGGGTGGAAGTTAACAGGCACTCCTAAGTATGCATGGCATCCTACTCCTTAATGCTGACACGAATGGACTGTTTCCTAGGAGATAGCTCAAAATAAAATAAATTATTTGAGAGATATTCATGTTAAAAAGTTCCATGGGGTTCATCTTTAGAGAAAACTCCTGTTACCAATTACCTGGCTATGGATCAAGGCTCCAAGATGTGGCAGATATAATCTATTTCCCTCTTCACTGTGTGACAAAATCTGTGTGGTCAGACCCCCAAAATCCTTTTTCCTGTCTCACTGCCATTTATCTGAGTGCTGCAGAGAGCCCCTGCTCTCCTGCCCTCACTTTTGGAGGACCCTGGTTCCTCCTTGTGCCAATCCCTTACAGTGACATCTCCAGCAGCTGGGGATAAGCGTGAGTGATGTTAGCAGGAGGTTTTCTCGTTGTTATCATGGATCCAGGGTGGTGCAGTGTGCTTCAGGGCCCAAAACCTTGAGGCTACAGTTTGTTATCCCCACCGTGGATTTCCAAAGTGATAAATCAGACCTTCTGCTTTGATTAGCTTTCCTCCACCTCCAGTGGTTCTTCAGATTGCATCTAGTGAAAGAATTGCCCATAAGCTGGCATTGGAGGTGTGCCTCTAGGAAATATATTACCTGAATTAAAATGTGCTAATTCAGAAATACATCCCCACCTTTTTTGTTGCACTTGTTAGGGAAAAATGCACCACTTTAACCTCCAGCTAACTGATTACCTGCCAGTTCTGAAGCTGTGCTCTGAATTAATCTGCTCCAAAAACCAACAGAGATGACTTATGTTTGGGCACCCCACGGGAAAGCAGGGAGATGAAAAGCCTTAGTAAAACTTTGACAAACAACTTGGAATGTTTGACCAACTATGCACAGCTGCTGCTGAATGGAGAACGCAAGTAACGTGCCAAACAGAGACAAGGGGGGATCAACGGGGAAGGCAGCTTTGGTATCTTCACTGGGCATTTTATTTTCAGGGAAGGAGAGGAAATATGCTGAATTACCTGTAGGAGGTGTGCATGTTTTTATAATAGATGTGCATGGTTAATTAATTCCTAACCAGTCAGATCCTGTACCAATGTACACTGGAATTCCCTCTGAGGTCAGGGGAGATACACCCATGCACAGCACCTTAATTTGATTGATTACATCCCACCCATTTAAACATGCCTTAAAGACTTGTTTGCAGAGCTGAACCAAAATACCTCTGCCCCTTCCAATTCCCGATTGGAGGCGATAATGTCTCCTCATAAATCCTGGATGCGATAGCACCAGCATGACCCATCACTTCATTACACCAGAGCTGTGTAGTGCACTGAGGAGTAGTTTATCTGGTCAGAATGGATCTGGTCCAGGAACAAATAAAGGAGTTAGGAATCTGATTATTTCTAGGCCAATTCTGTATGAATTACAGCTTCTCAATTTTCCTGATGTCAGCTAGTTTTACTTGTTCTATTTTCCCTGCCCACACAGGAGGTGAAGTATCTGGCTAGCACAGACATCTTGATGAGCTGCTGTTGTCAGGAGAGCCAACCTGAAATTCAGATCAGGCTGGGATGAAACCTGCCATATTCAGTGACATTTGAGCTGCATGTCTGCACTGCTTTAGACGTGAGTGATAGGGGAAGAGAATTATTTCATCTATTTTATTTAATATTTCAAATGTTTATTTTTATTGCTTCCTAACAATTTCAAAGATAGCTGTCATTTCTTGGCCTTGCACTAGCTTGTTTAGTCTGATGTTATATATCATTTGTTTATTTCTTCCAGGGCATCACTTTTTCCATGTATTTACTGAATGGTTTATATTTGCCTAATGCACATCTTTCAGAAAGAAATTCAGACTTAATTCAATGATTGCTGGAATTTCCTATGTTTTCCAAAACACTAAAAATTACATCAGTGTGTCTTGAGACTCCCTTTGCAAAATTCTTCTATGATTCTTCTGTGCAAGTTCTACAGACTTGATGGGCTTAGCAGACACAACTCCTGCAGGTACTCACTGAGGTTTTAAAGTATTTAATTGGTCTTGAATGTATAGTGCAACTTTCCAAATACAGGACTGAGGTATTTACTGATCCTTTTTGTCTGTTCTGCACATTTAAGTTGCCATTTCCAGGTAAGCTGACGCTTGCATGGAGGAATTGTGAACTTTGGTGGTTTTCAGCAGAAAAGGAGACGTTGCTAAGGGGAACTCGTGGGTGTATGTCCTTAGCTGCAGCACAGTGACAGCTCTTCAGTTACTGCTTTTGGCACCTCTCTTTAGTCTATGCCTGCTCTGAAGTTCAGAGTAAGCAAAAATTTAATTCCACAGAAAAGCTTTTAACCTTTTGTAAAATTTCTGTTTACTTATCAAATTTTCATTTGAGTTTTTTTTCATACAAGTTTTCATTTACTTCTGCAGGGCCTCATGGAAATGTTGCCTGGGTGTTTTGTTGTGCTCCCTCCCAGGTGAGTGTCTGCCTGGTCCCAGCATTCCTGCACCTCTTGGATGTGCATATTCCTGTGTTGCAAACTCAGAACTAAAGCTAATTTGCTTGCTTATTTAATTTAATTTAATTTCAAATTCTTGCCATACTGGGGAATTAATCCTCTTCTAGGAGCTAAGGATCAACACAAAATTTTTACTGGTATTGGTTAACACTGGTAACTAAGTACCAGGTGGCATCTTCAGCACTTCGCAGCCTGACCTCTGTAAGGAATAAAAATCATACTTTATCACACAACAGAAACACGAATTTCACCAGTTCTCCTTTCTGTTGGCAAGACAATGGTGCTCTGTGCATAGCTTCCCCTGCAAAATTCAGATAGTGGTAGGAGGTATCACATATACCAACAGAGTGTTTATGTGATGGAGATTATGTCTCAGACCAGAACAGGCTCAGTTCTCATCTGAGGGTGGGAGGAAAATCCTCTGGACAAAAAAAATCTGGAGAGTTTTTGTTGTGTTTCCTTTCAAAGTAGATGGCAATTAATCCATTCACAATCTTGTCCTTTCGTCTGTGGTTCCTCAGTGCCAAGTACTCCATGTGTATTTTTACAACACATATCCATGCATCTTTGAATTTTTGAATTAATATTCTTCTCCTCTTAAAATTAAACTTGAAGTCATATATTCTGGAATGATGACAGCCTAAATTTATTATGAATGTCTAAAAAAAGTTTTTAGATTCTTATTAACAAACTAAAAAAAAAAAAACACAACCACAACAGTTGAGTGTATATTCACTGCCAAAATTCTGAAGAATGTCAGCTTACTAAAGGGGGGAAATTACTAACTAAACACCTGGAATTAGAGTTTCTTGAGTCATAAACTAGCTTTTGACAGCTGCAGCCTTTTNTGCAGACAGTTTAAAACAAATGTCTCCTATTTCAGAAAACTGATTGAAAACGAGTATAAGGGTTCACACTCTGGGGGTTGACTAGGACATGAAGGACATAGTGTGAGCCCTCATTGCAGACTGCAGTCTGGACCTCCCTTGCCTGACCTCTGTTACCCCACAGTTTTTGGTTCACGGAACAGGAATGTCCTAGAGCCAAATATTGAGAATAGCCTGGATAAGAATTATTACCCAGCTCCAAAATGCATTTTGAGGTGTTATGGTGCTGTTGTCCAGAGCTGGAGGTGTGCAAACCCTAGTTCTACCTTCCTGCCAGCCTCCTGAGCACTCAGTGTAGATGCCCTGCTGATGGGGATGGGAATCATTGAATCATAGAATCATTAAGATTGGAAAAGACCTCCAAGATCATAGAATCCAACCTTTAGTTTGAGTCCACCAGGACAAGTCATTGCCCTAAGAAACTGCACTGTTAGACTTGTGTCAAGTAAAAAAAACTCTCTTATTTACCCAGCAGCCACATTCACTGACTTAACTAATTTCTAATGAGGTAGAGTTTTAGACGAAATTTAGAATAAGTATTTGGTTTAAGAAAGGACACTTCAGCTTTAGAGCTGTGCCTTTTCTGTCATGCTGTCTGAGAATGACGGTGTGTGGAGAAGAGAGTTCATTGCTAGGCATTATCCTTGTGGGGAAGTGAAAGGTCTTTTTATCCAGGTGCAAGGAATAAAAATCATACTTTATCACACGACAGAAACACGAGCTTCACCAATTCTCCTTTCTGTTGGCAAGACAATGGTGCTCTGTGCATAGCTTCCCCTGCAAAATTCAGATAGTGGTAGGAGGTATCACATATACCAACAGAGTGTTTATGTGATGGAGATTATGTCTCAGACCAGAACAGGCTCAGTTCTCATCTGAGGGTGGGAGGAAAATCCTCTGGACAAAAAAAATCTGGAGAGTTTTTGTTGTGTTTCCTTTCAAAGTAGATGGCAATTAATCCATTCACAATCTTGTCCTTTCGTCTGTGGTTCCTCAGTGCCAAGTACTCCATGTGTATTTTTACAACACATATCCATGCATCTTTGAATTTTTGAATTAATATTCTTCTCCTCTTAAAATTAAACTTGAAGTCATATATTCTGGAATGATGACAGCCTAAATTTATTATGAATGTCTAAAAAAAGTTTTTAGATTCTTATTAACAAACTAAAAAAAAAAAAACACAACCACAACAGTTGAGTGTATATTCACTGCCAAAATTCTGAAGAATGTCAGCTTACTAAAGGGGGGAAATTACTAACTAAACACCTGGAATTAGAGTTTCTTGAGTCATAAACTAGCTTTTGACAGCTGCAGCCTTTTTTGCAGGTGCAAAAAGAACATTTTCTTCTTTTTATTTTATCTGCTTTACATCACCTAATGAGTGGAGTATTCCAAATTGGGAAAATAACTGGAAGTTGAAAGAACAGGAAAATTTGCTTATCCTTTTCCATTTTGTGAGCAAAAGGTCATGGTGAGGAGAGAGTTTGAGATCAGCCAATTCTGATCTTGAAGAACATGGAAGCAGGGAAAAAATAGCTCAGTTGGTTTATTGCTGATGATATTTTCACTGTTCAGTACATCAGCTGCCTTGAAATGCAGGGAATATTTTGATAATATTTCCTAAAATATGCAGGACACAATGCAGTTCCATTTAAACAATTATGTTCTTCTGGATATTTTTGTTCAGAAGCAGCATGACACAAAGCACACATTAAAAAGTGAATCAGGTGACTAAAAACACCATGTCCTGTTTTCTCACAAATCAAATGTAAAAATCAAAACCCAAAATAAATGCTTAGGTATATAGTGACGTAAGTGTGGCTTTAGTGTGGTCTCTTAGTTAACAGAAACAAGTATTAAATACCACCTCAAAGCTACTTTTCTTTGCAATTAAATGTTTATACTAATTTCAGTCTCTGAGAAGAACTCGTTGTCAAGAGTATCTGTTAGAAAGCACAACTGCAAATCAAATTAAATTATTTAAATTATTTAAGTCACAATTAACAAAACTGATTCAAATCAAAGTGATATAAATTGGTCCATCCTCCTTCAAAACTAATTAAGGATGTGCCTTGCAAGAACGCTTCTATCAGTGCTCTGACTCAGTGGGTTCTCTGTATCACTCAAGTTTTAATAAATCACAGCAAGGGATGGAATTTTTATTTAGTTCAACAGTCTTGATCTCTGAATTTAAGGCCACTGAAGAATAGATTAACATTTATAATTGCTAGGTTGATCAGTAATGCAAATTAAAACTGGGGATTTCAAAACAAATTAACCTTTGCAGTACATCATGCAGAGACAGACAGACAGTGATATCATAGAGAAGGTTCCCCTTGTCCTTGAAGTGATTTGTCACAAATCGTTGTATCCTTTGTGGTGCCTTACTGCTCTGCAGCCCCCAGGCTTTCAGTGTCCAAAAAATAAACTGTGATAACTGAAAGAACAACATCAACAGTTTGAGGCTGGCAAGTCCCTGCATGGGCTATCACTGCTTTGCGTCGCTCCAGGCAGACTTGTGTATTTTGGGACTAAGATTAGGATGTTTAGGCTAGGGCCAAATGGATTTATAATTAGATATGTGCCGTCTATGACCTATTAATTGAGTCTCATGGTTCCCTACATCTACCCTCCACATTCAATGAGACTTTGATTTAAAGCAGTTGAGAGAAAAGGGACCTCCTGTACCCACACACTTTTCTGCTTCAATCTGCCCATCCTGTGCTTTGCTGGGAGCCTTTCACTGCTCCATCAAGAGGCAGCTCAGGCTTTCCCCAAAAGCTCTCCCTTTTTGAAATACCACATCAGCAGAACATGACAGTATGTCAATATGGTCTGTGTTGTATTTATTTATAAAATTAAGAGCTTAGATCCCATCTGGAGAAAACTGACCTATGTGATTCACAGCACCTGTGTATTTGCTGTGTTTCTCTTCCAGCAGAAAAGCAGTCATAAATGGAGAAGATGGAGTGGATTTTGATGGCACCATGTAGAATCTGAGGAGGTCCAAGACTGTTTCTTCCATGATGCAGATCACTGTGAAGGGATGTCCAGGGAAAGAGTGGGACAGTCTAAGGCTGGACAACCATGGAGGGAATGGAAAGAGCAATGGTATCACTTCTGAGAGCAAACAGCTTTGGTCTCTTCTCCTGCAGCTATATCAGCTCCTGGAAAGCTCATGTCAGTCAATGTAGCTGATAGAAGAACTCCAAGCTTACTGCGTGGTGGTGTCCAAAGGAACAGAAGACAAGGTAACTACACTTCAGTGTAAGCATGTGTTATGTGTTTCTGACACAGTCCACAGCCTCCTAGAAAATTACTGTTTTCACATCTGCAGTGCTTTGCTCAAAATTTAAGTTTTCATGGGTGACCTTTCATACCTGACCCACCACTGATGCCTAAAGCTGAATACTGAAGAAATATCTCCTTTTTCTCAGAATTTGACTGTGTGCCTCCACAGTGCTAGAACTGGTAAGTTAGAAAACAACGTGGAGTACATGACCCATTAGTCTGACCCTGTGGAAAATATTAGATTATGCAGATGTTTATGCACATCCTTTGTGTATGTGTAGCTATTGTGTAACTTGTCTTTTTTTCTGTGAGCAAACTGACACAGGGGAAGCTGGAAGAATTATCTTCCGATCACAGGGTTCCAGGAGGATATAAATAGGGAATGGACAGTGGTATTAAAAGCTTCCTCTGAACAGAAATTTTTTTCCTTAAGTTTATAAATAGAAATAAAACTTAAACAAGGTAAACTAAACAGGCTGGAATAAACAGAGAACTGTGGCAGGTATTGTCATCACTGCTCACACGAGTGAATGGTCTTTTGGTTAATGAGAAAGCAAAGCTAGGGAGGAACCTTAAAGATGTCCAAACTTGAGCAATGGAAATGCAAAACGTTTTTCTATGTAGTAGAGCACAGATGAACAGCTGAGCTCCTGATGCAGTGGAACAGGATGGCATCAGGCATGGGAGGTGGGGGACAGACCTCTCCTTCCTGCCAGGGCTGTGCCAGCCTCTTCCAGCTGAGATGTTCCTGGCTTTTGTCATCCAAAGAATGACAAAACGTGGGTGGTAGGTGAAAAAAATGTCAAGGAGGGGGATATTGGTGAGGCTACTGAATAGTCAGCCAAATGCTTGGAATATTTTTCAAAACTTTTGGCAGACAACACAGGATTGCAGTCTAGAAGAAAAAGGCACCTGTCTGTCTTGTTCAGTACATGTTCCAGCTGCTGGAAATGGTATTGGCGATAGGAGTTAATTAATAACTGGAAAGTTATTGCTTTTTAAGGCATGCAAAAATTGTGCAACTTCCATAGATATTCAATTAAACATGCCCTGCTTCGCATCTCATTTTTTCTCATCTAAATAAACTGCAGGTTGTTCAAGAATCTCTCCCTTTCCCCATGCTATATTATTTGCTGAACAGATTTTTTCTTTTTCTTTTTTTTTTTTTTTTTTTTTCCCCTCCCCAAGAGGAATGAAGTATTGCTCATGGCCTTTTTCCAAAATCAAAGCTCTTTAGTCTGGTTAGCCTTTCTGGTCCATCTTATTACTGATATTTATACAGATGTACTGGCAAAACCAAATTTATTGCAGTATTTATTGGGCTGAATTTGAGGTTATTTATAATGTGGTTAGATGGCTATTTATTAGACATGTCACAGTAGCTATTTAACACTTCTATAGCTGTCTAGCTAGGAATATGACATAAACCAAAATTTATTGCATATTATCCAGAAAATGTTACAGGAAGAGTAAATTCTAAGAGAGAAAGACACAATCATCAGAGTAATGAAGGGACCAGGAGGAAAAAAGTGGTTTTAATCAGCAATTCTCAGCCAGGCTGAGGGAGGAGAATACTTAGGATGTGAGGAAGTCCAGGTGCAGATTTTAAGTTCTCTAAAGTGCACCAGCACTCTGCCTAACAGCTGACCTTTCACTCATGAAATGGACATTTTTCATTTAGAAAAGGAAATGAGAATCATCTTCTTTGATTTGTTTTGTGCTGATTAAGTAGAGTTAAAAAGTTCTATGGGACCATTCTCTCAAGGAACAATTTCATAAAAATCAAGCGATTCACAGGCAGGTGTTAGTTCAGTGTTTGTAATGTTTTGTGTTAAGGTGGTATTGACCAGTTTATTTGACTATGATGGATTCAAACAACATTTTTTCTATATTGGTGTTTTTTAACTCCGTGTTTCACTGTTGTGAAAGTTTATTGCACCATCAGGACACAAAACTTTGGTTTCTGTTAACATCTGTGGCATTAGGATCTTTTTCTTATTTAAATCAGAAAACGAATGCATATATTGCGTGTCCCATGAAGAAATTTGGATGAGCCTTGCCTGCAAGGAAGAGGAGACAGTAAGGGCAAGAAAAAAATCCCCAAATAATTATGAATTTCCTTTAAAAAAGCAGTTTCCTGAAGCCTTTCAGAAAATGCAGAATCTTTGAGAAAATAAATCCTCCATTTTCATATATAGGCACAGACCATCTTAAAATATTTCACCAGAAGAAGTCAGTCTTTCTGTTTAACAAATAGCCCAGTTTCTGTGGGAGGATGCGGAGGAGAGAGGAAATGAGGCCATGGAAGGGTTTGCAGGTGTGAGGGTGAAGCTGGGCAGCCATCAGTTTCCACTGCTCCTGAAGGTGCAGTGGAGGAGGGATGGAGCTTGGGGTGAAGGGTGTTGTCCTCCTTTTTCTCCTGGATCCTTTTGGCACTTTCTTGTGGCAAAACAGTGTGTTTGCAGACGGTGTCACTGCTGTGCTGAAGCAGCAGACCCCATCCCAGCCTTTGCCTTTCTGGCCTAATTCAAGTTGTTCACTCCAAGTCCCATGGGAATACCTTCATATGCGTAGTTAGCTCACCACAGAATGGCTGCTGTTGTGGACCAAGAAATACATATTTATCCCTTGATTCTCGCAGGTGGAAAAGCTGAAATACTCCAGTTTTCAGGTACTTAGAGCCCTGAACGGCATAAGATGAGATGTTGAGTAAAACAGAGGCAAGAGGTCATGGGGGAAAACTCTTTGTCCGGGTCATGCATGGACTGGGATAAGTTTTAATGATGATTTTTAATAGTGTAGCTGCCAAGGAAGCTCAAGCTAATGCTGGTGAAAAATTACCGTGGGTAATTCAAGGAGACTATACATTTTCCTAAATTCATTAGCTGCCTGTGGAGGGTTGAAGAGAACATAACTAAAAATAATTACATATGAATTATGGAGTTCAAATAGAATGTGTTACTCTGCTCACACAAAACTTCAAGGGAGACAAATCAGAGAGGTTTATTAGCATATTCTACTTTTTCAACAAATCTTACATGGAAGGAAAAACATAATAATGAAAAGGAGCTGAAGATTCATGTTTCCATAATAGCTGTATCTGCACTATTCTACCTGTGAAATTTATTGGCTGTGGATGGTGATGCTGTTGAATGTTTTTTATTTCTCAGCCATTTTTTTTCCCATGTAAGCAGCTCTTTTGAGTGTGGTTATTAACCCGCAATCTTCTCTTAGCTAGAAATTTCTTTGACCACATTACACCTAGGCAAGGGCTCTTAAAGGGGGCAAAGGGCAGTTTGCAAAAGTGATCAGAAACACACTCACAAAAGTTCATTTTTATTTGAGCTCATTCATTCTAATTGTTCTCTTGAGGCTTGATCCAGAGCACAGAGAAATCCAAAGGGGACTCGCTGGTCTGTGGGTCAGGTTTTCGGGTCACTTGTACGTGGCAAGTGGTGAATAATGAGCAGCACACTGAGCAGCACCAGTTCCTCAGGCCTTACCCTGCTGGTGAAGGTAGGAATTCGGCCACTGATCTCACCAAGTGCAGTCTCAGGGCTGGGGGAGAGCACAGCCACTCAGCTCCTCTGCAGCAAAAGGCAGTCACAGACCTTAATGATCAGCAGGCTGGTGTGTCCCAGTAGTGCAGTTGACCGTGCCCTGATTAACTGGTGCAAATTGTGCCCCTGAATGTTTTCTCTGTGGAGTTGGCTCTTTTGTTGATGGCAATGGTCCAAGAAGTTGTTAGAGTCACTGCTGGGACTTGTTATGATTACAAATGTATTTCCACGTGTAATTATGAGTATTGTGATGACTGACTTGTCCCTTCCACTGCCATAAACAAGTTAGGATTAATACCTATATTTTGCAAACCAAATTACAGATATTGAAAACTGTTTAGGGTGCATTTTTTTTTTCCCTTCCCTTTTTTTTTTTCTTTTTTTTTTTTTTGTTTGTTTGTTTATTGTTTTGGTTTTTGGAGGTTTTTTGTTTCACTTTGCTTTTGTGTGTGTGTAGTTTTGATTTTTGCTTGTTTTTAATTTTTTTCCTTAACAAAGTCCTTTAAACTAGTTTAAAATGTCTGTTCTTAAAGACAGATATGTCCTTCCCTTTAGTCTAGATTAGGCACTCAGATGGGAAATGGGATTTGGACATTCTGGCCCACCTTTCTGTGTAACCATGTGTGAACAATTTTGTGCTGTACCCCCTTGTCTTCCTACCAAACTTTGCCTCGCTTTGCCTGAATTAAAGCATGAGGGAGGTAGTTGTCATTTTTTGTCTTTTTTAAGGACACCAGAGTGGTATGATCCGAGACCAGGGGTTCTGGATATCACCACAGTAATCATGATAAATGTTTGAGAGCCTCTTGGTCAATTCCAAAATTCCCACCTCTTTCCACGGTGGCAGAAACAGGACCTTGGTGAACTGCCAGCTTTCAGCACTCAGTATCTCCTTCTCCATGTCTCCTTACACTTCCTAGTGTTCCTTTGCTTTCCATACATTGAGTTCTTCAAGTGTAAGACTGCATGTCAGAAAAAGAAAGTTCAAGCCTAGGAAAAACAAGGAGTTAAAATAAAACTAATTTTTCTTACCTTTCCAAAGTTGCCAACCTTTCTGTATAAACTACTCTGTCATTAATCTAATAAAGCTCTACTTTGTTCATAATTTACTACACCCTTCAATAAGCATTGTAATATTTGTGCAGGGCAAGTATATAAATCATTGTAGCCCTTTTTTTTTTTTTTTTACTTATCTGGTTCTTTCAAGGTCACTAACCTACCTTACAACTTTCATCTGGTTTAAATATTCAGCTATTGCCTTTTACACCTGACTTCCTTTTTCATGTCCATTTGGATATCTGCAGCTGCCTCTTCTCAAGTAGCTATTGATCCATGTCTCCTTTCTACAGGTTACTAACTTCATCAGCAGTAATTATACAAATTACATCTGTTAGGGTTCACTCACACCCACCTCTGTTTTAGAAAGAGGGACTCTTTTTTTCTGATTTCATTGTTATTCATCATCTTTTATGTCAGTATGTAAAACTCAGAGGTAAAATATATATTCAGTAAATTATCCTTATTCTGACACATGTAGGCTTTCAATGCTCAGGTCATGCAGAGAGGCTAATCAATCCCTACTGACCTCCAGGAGTCTGAAACATAGCTGGGCAGGGCCCCAGTCCAGCAAAGCACTTAGGGATATCCTTATGTAAACATATGATCAGTCCCATTTCCAGTGTGACTTGGTGAGAAGCGTCTACTCAGAGTAGAGCATCTCCAGGGATGCTGTTTCTTTGCAAGACATGTGCAAGATGAGGCAGTACCAGTCACAAAAGTCTGCACAGTCCAAGGTTTCTGGTATTCTTGCACAGGGCAAAGTAACTCTCTTTGTGTTGCTTGTGGGGAGGCTGCTGAGATGTCACTGTTTTGAAGTCAGAGTGTGAGTTTGTGAGCGTGAGCCCTTGTCCTCTGCAGTCAGTGAACTTGTAGGATGCTTGAGTTTCTTTTGCTGTTTAAGAGAGAGTTAAATCATTTAGGAGTGGCACAGTAACAGTCTGGGTCCTGCAGAACCTGACAGCTATGTTTGCTGTGTGATAGGAGACCATCCTGTCTTCTGGCTTCATCTATTCCTTGGTCCAAGTGTGTTGCTGCCACAGGATTGTCATCTTATACCAAAAAACACAGATGAAGTGGAGTTCTGTCATGGTTGTCTGCCAAGGAATGAGGCTGGGATAGTTATCTCCATGGTGCAGAAGAAAACAGGGCTAGAAGGGACCTGAGCAAGTCACCTCAACCACCCCCACATAAAACACTCCTGACACGTTTGTCTAAAGTGTTTCTTTAACCCCGTCAGCCGTGGAGATCCCCCGGCCCCCTGGGCAATCTCCTCCAGCGCCCAATGACCCTTGCAGCAGGAAAGTTATTCTAGTGCTGAACTTAGATCTCCCTTGCCACAGTTAAACCCATTACCTTTTTTTGTGCTTTCCCTGTGGATGTGGATAACAATTTACTGCCTTCCTCTTTGCATAAGCCTTTTACATAATTGAAGACTGTTATCATGTCTCCTCTCTGTCTTCCCTGCTCTAGACTAAATAGCCCAGATAGGATAAAAGCTGGAATGGGGTGTCAGGGAGAAGGAGCTAGAGGAGGAAATCAGAAAGGGATTAATCCTGCTTTCTGTCCCTACAGAAATGGACTTTTCCTTCTGAAGGAAAGGGATGTGGGAGGGAGAGACATGCTTTTCAGTGCTGCTGAAATGTGTATCTGATTGATGGGCTGCTGCCCCTCAAGTGTGAGAAAAAGGGGCTTGGACTGACCCTCTACTGAGCTGTGACCCTCCTATCCAGCCTGTGTGCTTGGGAAATGAAGGCTTTAACTTTTTTTATATTGGTGAGGAGAGTATCCAGCTCACGTCAGCTCCCATGATGTGTATCTGGTTGAGCTTCTGTGCGCCATGGGGGCTGTTTCTGGATGCTGTGTCTGTCGTACAGTCAGACAAAGTGATGATACAACCACCACCATCCAGCATCACACCACGAGCCCTGCCAGGGAGCAGGAGTCCTCTCCTCAGATGGCAGAGCATTGTTTCTGTTGGGAGTGCTGCCCTCACCATGGCCATGTGCTTCCCACCAGAGCACAGGATGGAAAGCCACTCGCCACACACGCTGCCTACATGTGTTTCACAACTTGATTGCTGTTCGTAAAACCAGCACGTGGAACAGGCAAACACCATCTGATCCAAAATGCCCTGGGGTGTATTATGTCAATGTCACATACATTAAGAAAGTACAGCAAGAGCTCAGAGTGATTTCTCGTGTTCGTAGCTCTTTTGCATTATTTACATCTGCTGTCAGAGCCGTGGCACGTATGCAGCCATTGCTCTTCTAACCTGGAGGAAGCAAAAATACCTCCCAGCCTGGGGGCTTCCAAAAGCACGAGGTGAGGGAAAAATGTTTCTTTACTGCTTAATGGTCCCAAACAGCTTTCAGTGACACTTTTGCCTTGCTCTCAGCATTCCAAGAACAGCACGTAAGGTGGAGCTGTTTTCCCTAGACTCCTGGTGGTATGGGATCACTGGATTATTTACATCAGAAAAGGGCTGGCCTTGAAGAAAGCAAAATATTAGATGCTGTTTGGGATAGCAAGGAAGTCTGTTGCATTTCAAATGCACTGCAGACTAGCTCCAGCACTCCCAGTCTCTCTTCCTCCCCCACTTGCTCATCACTCAGCTGTTAAGACTTTCCAGTTCGATTTCACAGTTAAAAACATCTTGACAAATTGCAATCCAATTCTCTCTTTTTTTTTTTTTTTGGCTCTCCTTTTCTCCACCCTTCCTTCACAGAGTGACTTTGAAGATGACATTTGTGTTTCTGAATTAAAACCACATTTGCCCAGTTCTGCAAAGGAGGGAGGCTGGGGCAGAACAGAGAGAAACCCTTTTGTTCTCCTCCTCATGGTTACCCCTCACCTGCCAGGGCCAAGCTCCAAAATAATTTCTAACAGCTGAGGTTAGCCGGGGACACCTAATGCCGGAAAGCTGGCTCTGAATTCCAGCACCAGCACACGGTGTTTGAGTTTCAGCAACAACCACTTTCATCTAATTCCCACAAACCTCTGAAGTGTGAGTATATGTACAGGTATGAGTTTATTTA
Organism: Pachyramphus minor; assembly: GCA_013397135.1. Classification (NCBI taxonomy): domain Eukaryota; kingdom Metazoa; phylum Chordata; class Aves; order Passeriformes; family Tyrannidae; genus Pachyramphus; species Pachyramphus minor. Next base: position 835,538 of record VYXB01004619.1, read on the forward strand.
ATAAAAAATATATTTTTTTTTCATAAATCTGAGCACAAATGACATCAACAGCAGTGACAATAATTCACATGTTTTTTAAGGCTAAGCAAGCTCAGGAACTGTTTTGCGGATGCAAAGAGGGATCTGCTGGTTGTACCCTAAACAGCTGTGTGTACAGGATGCCCAAGAATTGTGACTCTCAACCAAAGGGAGGGCTGACTCCTCTTTCCCTGATTTCTTCTAATGGAAAAAGAGTTCTCTGTGCAAATGGAACTTAAAGTATCTTGCTGAGTTTGCTGAGACCTGTCCTGTGTGTTTACAGAAGGGGAGTAAAGAGCATCCTGGCAGCACAACGGAGAGACACCTCTCCTGGTCAGCTGATTCACCTTCCCAGGTATGAAAGGGACCAAATGGGATGTGTTGGGTAAAACTGCAGGTTTTTTCTTCTTCGGAATCAGTCAGCAGGGACAATGCGTTATTTTTCTCAGAGGAGTTTTCATTTTTTTCTAAGAGATTTCTTCAGTTGGCCCTAAGTATCTGTGACCCAAGGATAAAACTTCTGTTCCACGCCTTCTCTGCAAGGAAATTCCCAGCATCTTTACTCATAGTGGTGTTTGCTTTAAGACCATTCACTTTTTATTAAGAAAAAAACACTTGGTTTTGCTAAACAGCCAGCTGAAATGAGTAATGAAAATGTTATTTGCATGGAACAAAGGAAACATTTTCTTTTAAATTATCCAATCTTACTAATTGATCACAGTAAGACTGCTTGGATGTGTGCAGTGTACAGCATCCAACCTCTCTGTCAGAGCAGGCTTCAGTCAAGCTGGTGTAAACCATCCCCTGGGACCAAACAAGAGTAAAAGGTGTCAGGTATTAGGGCTGACCATCCCACAGAGGCAACTTAGCCTCCATGAGAAAGCAATTTGAGCGTCTGAAAAGAAGATATCCTAAAAATATTTGAAGTTTTTGTGGAAGATGAAACTCTAGAGATTATTGATAATTAAAAACATAGACTAGAAATACAAAATTATCTAGAGAAAACTCCTCTAAAGGATAGGTATTTTCTGTTGTTCAGTGCAGACACCACTTGAGATTCTGCTGGCATGGAAAATACATGCTATTGATGAAAAGTAATAATATGAATCCACAGTATGTCTGAATTTAAATCAGAAAGGGAAAAAATTAATATATAGGATTTCAGTATTATAGTACAACTCCCTTGAGAACCAAAAAATATCATATTTGGAAGTTATTTGAATTTAATAATCTTCAAATATTCATGGCTGAAAATGTTTCCTAAATGCTGTTTCCAAAATAGATGTTGCAAGACAGCAACTATGTCCTGAGCTGATTTCAAAACCATGGCAAATAATGTTGTTTCACATAAACACAGAAGAAAATGTGATATCAACAGAAATGAAAGGGGAGAGAATCATCCAGGTCTGTGTGTCAAGGATGGTCAAAAAGAGAGAGAAAAGGCTTCAACAGGAAAGCTGGAAAAGCCAGCTTGGAGAGCCAATGTCATTCCCAGCTCGCCAACCCATCCTGAGGTTTGTGTGGTTATGAACTATTCCCCCTCGGCTCCAGCAGCCACTCTCACTGCTGCCTGCTGCCAAGAAGTAGGTCAGAAACCTATTTTTGTCTCTGTTCTTCTGTGGCCACATCGTGGTCCCTACACTGGTGAGGAGAAGGGAAAGTCTGAACGGACCTGTCCTGCACGGTGTGGGCTGAGCAGGGTGTCCTGGGCCCCAGCTCCCTCTGGGCTTGGTGGCAAGGGCCAATAATGATATCTCCAAAAGCAGGGCACCCCTGGCAGTGCCCATCTCTCTCTGCTTGCTGGACAAAGATTTTTAAAGGAATTAGAGACTTAGCCTGTGGTTAAATACCTAAACTTAGTAGGATGAATCTGAGCCAAAGCACATGTAAGGTCCCAGCCCCTTGTAACACCTCCACTTGTAACATTCTTCTTTCCACTCCAGGTACAAACTACCCTTTCGTCTCCTCCCTCATCCTCTCAAATTGTCCAATTGATTAACATAATTCACTTAAATTCAGCTATTGTTTTCAACTTTGAAGTTAGCCAGAAGATGTATCAGGAAGCTGCTCTGATTTTCCTGTGATATTATCTAGAAATTATAAAAAAAACATAATAAATTGACCTGAAGGTACTTCCTCGCCTTATTCATATCTCAGTGTCATGAGGGCCAAAATCCTCTTCTTGCTGCCTCACCCCTCTCTTGTCAATGCCAGGCAAAGCCTGGTGGGGATGATGGCTTTGCCACCCTGGAGACTTGTGACCTTTGGAGGACAAGTGATCCATCTCCCTGTGGGAGTCTCGGCATTTTGCCACTGGTCAACAAAATACTGTCCCCAAGTAAATAGTTTTACAAGCAGCAAAACTGCGGTCAATGCTTCTGCCTCAGGGCATGACACCACCCTAAAACACGATGGTTTGAGGTGAATTGCAAGAGGTGCCAAGCAAGAACATTAATTGTGATGTGTCCCTCTCATTACATTTCCCTGAAATAATCTGCAGGGTTCACTCCAATGCTGCGCTACTTTATCTGAGGGAATTTCGTTCCCTGTGACATGAAACAAACTGCAAAGCAGTTGCCTCATCATTCCGCCTCTAGCAGGTCTTGAGTCCAGCTTTTCAAACCGACTTTTCCCTTTTCACAGTGCATCTGTCAAGATCCTACTCTGGAAAAGAAGATCAGAGCAAATGGGGGCTGAGGAGAACAAAAGCTGACCCAAACCTTTGACCTAAACTTAACATAAAGCCAAATGAAACCTTAGAGGTTTGTAAATGTTCATGAAACATTTCCACCTCCTGCTCCCCTCTCCTTTGTCTTCGGTTTCTTTATACTTCTACACTTACTGTTCCTAATTGAAAGTCTAATGTAATGCCCTACTAAATTAATGGAAAGACTTTCACCTATTTTAGCGCCTTTTGATTCATCCTCCCAAAGAAAGGAAATAATTTCTTTAATGAAGAAAAAAAATCACTGTACAGAAAAAAAATCCTGAAAAGAGATAAGGAAAAGCAGAGGTCAAATGCAATTTTCCAGCTACCAGCATATGTTCTTGATCTGAACCACGCCCATAAAATTGCTATGGATATTGTTAATCCAAGGGGAAAAAAAATCACTGTACAGAAACAGAATTGCTGAGTTAACAGTGAACTGTTTTAATAAGCTATAGTGTCTGTTTGCAAAAAATAGGAATTTTGCCATCCTTTACTATCAGTTTGTGCTGTAGAAGCACTCCCCAGTGATCAGCTGACATTTATCACCTGAAGTTTCCATTTGTATGCATGAGTTTGAGTCTTTCCCTTTGTACCGAATTTGCAGCCAAAATGTCCATCACATGAAAACTTTATTAGGAAAATAACTGTGTTACTGATACTGCTTAAAACATTCAAGGTGACTCTTCTCAGAAGGAGGTAGAAATGTGCCATAGGGCTTAATAACACCTGAGCTCCCCTGAACAATGCATTAGTTGATCAAAATAAGAATATGCTCATCCAAGTTATATTCTGGATTCATGGATAAGGGACTTGAAGAAGGTTGGTGAAACCAGCTCAAACAAAAATTAAGATGTGGGTTTTCTGGCAAGGTTGTTACACTCTCTTTTGGCAGTGACAGACCCGAAGGATTGGTATTGCTCAGTTCAGAGCTTGGTCTCTAAAGTACTGACCTGCCTCGAGCTCCTATTTTGCACATATAAATTGAGTGTTTCCTGTGTACAGACTGGTATGGCTGCATATTTTACTTGTGAATACATGCACAGCTTATCTAGAGAATTATTTCCCAATATTTGTCAGGCAGTTTTGGTGTTCACAGTCACAGGTAGATGCACATGGAACAATGTGTGCTCCAGAGGTTGTTACTTGGTCTTAATGGGAAATGGACCTAGGAAGATGCTGCTAATCAGTAGCTACTGCTTGTTCATAACATGTCTATAAATGAGCATTATTTTATTATTATTTATATGCAAATTTTACACAGCATAGGGGGTTTTTTTTGTCATTCTCTCTTTTTTGTCATTTTCTTTTTGTCTCCTCTTTGTTTTTTTCTTCCTTTCTCCTCCGAAATCTTCTGGTTCTGAACTCCTCCAAAATTTTTTCCAGTTCTGGAGTCTCTGGTCTGTGCAGCAATGCACTTGCTGTCTCTCTCAGGGTGCCTGCAGCAGTGATGGCACTCTGTTGGGAGACCCCTGATCAAAATTCTTGCTGCCTTCAGAGCTTCTACTGGGTGACTTTGCCTTTGGAGATTTGGATAGTCCTGTCCATGCACTAACTCCAGAAAGGAAATAAAGACCTTGACCCAAAGATGCAGGCTGAGGTCCAGGGACCGTTCAGGGACCATCCAGTGTTGGGTGGAACAAATCCTCTGGACGGAGAGATCAGGCACCAAAAAAATGACCCTATTTGCTTTTTTTCAGTCCAAGTTAGAAGGGGAAAATTCTGTGTGTTGGCCTAGTGACAAATCCATTTTGACTGTCAAAACTTAAAAACTTTCTCCCAACACATTTTGGATCCACTTTTTCATTGGCTGCAATGGCTCCACTGGTGTGGTTTTCATAAATACTTCATCTATCTGTTTCTAAAAACATACAGGACATGAATTACTGGAAATGAAGCAAAATGTACCAGACATAAACTCAGCGCATCCTCTGTAGCTCATATTCTCTGAAGACTCATTTGTCCTTTTCCTCCTTTTAGATATTTCCTCTCTTCTTTCTGGTCTGTTCTTGTTATTTGTTTCATCAGCCATTTGTTATACAACTCTTGGCAAAATACCAGGGAAGTCTTCCTGACCGTGAACTGGGAAGAGCTTTTTTAAGGGAACAACAGTTTCTTTACTTGGAAGAACCGAAAACAAGACAAGCCCAAATATTGTCATTGCCGAGACAAAGTTTGTGAGGACAGCAATGTGCTTTATTGGACTCAGCTGTGCAGCTGCTGAAGCTTGTCCTGTTGGGATTTTTCTTTGCTTTTTAAAAGGTTTAAGGCGCAATTTCTCCCTGTGAAATTTGCCTCACTGCCATGACAGTGGCCAAGTGACACTGCTGTCTGGTGGGAACTGAGCTCTATCTGTGTGGCTCCATGGAGGTTGTGGGTCTTCTCATCTAGAGGTGGAGATGCCTTTCTGGCTACAGGCAGGCAGCCCAGACAGTCATTAAAACAAGCAAACTGCATGCTTTCATCTCTCCTGAGTCCACAGCTTCATCAGCCCAGACGAGATGGCCTTAGACCCAGTCTGAGCCTCAATAAACTTTTCACTTCTGCAGTTTCACCGAAAGTCTGACTTCGCACTGGGATTATTCTGACATTCATTTGCTTCAGGGCTGTTGGGTTCCTCTCTGTCTCCTCTCCAGCTGAAAGTTTATAGCTGAGCTGCGCAAGCATGTCCTAAATTCAGGGCAAACCGAAGGAAAGGCAGCTCCAGCTGCAGCTCACAGCCTGCCAGAGAGACTCCCCTGACAGGTCTCCGACAAGCCTGTTACTGCAAGTTCGCCCCAACCAGCAGTCCTGGACAAAGCAAAAATTTGCATGAAGTTCATATTAGTTCAACATTAGCTCGCGTTGCCAGTAATTCAGTAGCTCCTTCTCACTGCTTGAATCTTGGTTGAAAGATTTATGTGCACTTGCCATGCCACCTCTCTGAGAAAGTTGTGAAAGTGGGCAGGCATTTAGTTTTCACAAATACCATGGTACAGGTGAGTTATATACTGTCTCCTGGAAGAACTGAAGATTTGAAGTCCTAATGTATAGTTGTAACCTCTTCAAGGTGTAATAGCATTCTGATTAACTCCCAAAACATGATAAGATATATAAAATATAGTTTTCTATAGTAATTTTCATTTTCACTCACTGAATGAGTGAGGTCTTATACCAATTGAATAAACCAATATTTATAAAACTTTTAAAATATTTTCTAATGCTTCAACTGTACACATTAAAACACATTTCAAGCATTTTAAACTAATTAAAATCCATTCAAAAGCACTTTCTCTCCCTAAAGCACTCTGTGCATTATAGTGTCTGTAATACCTTCAGCTGCTACAGAGACCTCACAGAGCTGAGGATGTTCATGCTAAATAGATTTGGTATTTTGTTCTCTAAATTTGCCAAAAGATTTTTGCTCAAAAAAATAAAATCTATGCCATTCAAATTTGGGAGAAGAGTTGGTTGAAAAATCTGTAATTTAGTTTCTTTTTTAATCTGGAAATTGAGTCAAATTTCAGTGGGTTTTTAATGAATGGCCTTACGCAAATATGAGCAACATAGCTGACATTTTCTGTCCTCTTCTGACTTATTGTAGTATATCAAGGATGAATTATTGTCTCTCCCCTTGTGCTGGGTGAGTTCTATGTAGTCTGGGCTAAGACTAATGAACCAGCCCCAGTCCTTGACTGGATCTGGAGTGAGGCAGTGGCTTCTACAGCTCCCCACCAATTTCTGCAGTGCTGTATAAGTGACCTGGCCTGGTATCTGTTCACACGCTGCCCAGGGATGTACCCCCAGCTCCTGGAGCAAAGCCCATTTCCATCCTGCTGGAAGGGGCTTCGCAAAGAGGAAGCAAAACTCCCTCCCATTGCTGCACAGAACAGACAGTGGCTTTGCATGGATGTCTGTGGGAAGGGGCATCCGTGGGAAGGAGTGGCTGCTGCCCATCCTAGGAATGGGAAGCATGTCCTCAGTGGGAGGCAGCGCTCACGGGGCTCCCGGCTCTCACCATTCAGCATTGTTCAGAACAAATGTAGACACTGTATATGAATGTAAAGCTCAATTTGTGGTTTTTACACCCACCACATTTCTTGGAGTTGACATTTTCTGGAACCTTAGGACCTTTTTATCTCCAGGCTGTTCTTTTCTTTTGGTTTTTTTGGTTTTTTTTAAATTCATTTTACAGGAAGCCAACAGCTCATGGTTTTTCTTCGACATAATAAAACAGCATGCAAACAAATCAACCCACGCTTTAGTCAAAGCAGCTGTGTAATGCTGTCCTCCCCTCAAAGGTGTACAAACCTGGAGGGCAGTGGGGACACAGGTTCAGTTGGTACAATACAGTGCAGCTGCACCGTGACATTGCTCAGGTGGACGCTGAGAAATCTGGAGGAATTCCCTGGGGAAATGAGAAGCTGGAGGGGGGGGCGCAGGGGGGAAGCCTGCTTCACCCACTGTTCCACTTCGTGCCCAACAGTGAGAACAAAGTGACTTATTTTTCAGAAATTCCTTGAACCATCTATGACTGAATAGTACACAGGCTGTTTCTTGCTCCTGATCGCACCCAAAATGTTCAGGGCATTTTCCAGGTGGAAGAAAGTTAAAGCTAAAGAGACACAGAAGAGAGAGAGAGAAGATTCAAGGCAGAAGTTTTTTAGTATTAATGCAATCTCATTCATTCTAAAATTTCAGCCTTTATGATGAATTTCTAGTTTAAAATAAAAAAAAAATTTGTACTCTCTCAGGCATACTGCAAAGCTCCTTGCTCCTCCTAATCTGTGGCAGAAGACGCTGCATTACGATTTGTATGAGGTTTTGACATTAGATATGTAATGCTCACCTCTGAAAATGAAGCTAATATTTTCTCTGAGGAAGATGAAAAGATGGGCCAGTCACTCTTTCTTTGGGAACTGCCAGCCATATGTAAAAGTCTTATATTTCAATGAATTGGCAAGTGGGCTGCAGCACAGACTGTTGGGTCTCCTTGCTGGGCACGGTATGACAGATGTGTGAGGAATGGCAGGATTGCTGTCACCTCTTGCTCCACCATCATCAGGCGTGTGGCTTTGGCAGACATCATGAACCAAAACCCTGAAGGGTCTTTTCAAACCCTGCTGCACCCTGACCTACCACAATCCTTTTCTCAAAGATGTCCCTTCCTCCTTTACCACCAGGAATGGTGGATTTGGGTACATGAAGCAACAAAATCAGACAGAACCAGCTGGAAAAAAACAGTAGTAGCCCCAGACAGGTGTTGATGGACATTCCCCATTGTCTGAAAGTTTCTTATCTAGTTTCAAGGACACTTTAATTTTCAAATCTCTTTTCCATTGGACACGTACATGTGAAGTCAGATAGCAGATACAGAGGTTGGCACAAGAATATCCACCAAGGTGCCTGATCTCTATTGTATACCATAATTATAGTAGTGCACACTTTGGACTGACAGCATTTCTCAGTGCTTTGAAAATATTAATCTCACATCAGCTATTTCTGTTGAATATTGGCTTATTCAGCTGGTGATGTGAGCCAATATTATCATATTTTTATGGACAACAAAACAAAGAGAGAAAGAAAGATTAAGTGAGCCACCTAAGGTCAAGCAGTATGTCCAAGAGAAAACTTAGTTAAGCTTGGGGATTACTGCTTTCCACTGACTGGGGAATGTCTGCAATAATTCTGAGAAACTAATGTATATGCATCTACGATAAATTAGAAATTATGCTGTCTTAGGTTGCTCATTCACCAGTCTAAGAGACTTTTTCACTGCATGGTGTTGCAAAAGCCAGCAGGACGTGGTGCTTTAGACAGCAACAGCCAGATCCTGTAAAAGAGTGCCATGTTCCTACATGTGCAAGTCCCCTGGACTTCAGTTTCTTAAAGGAGAGCTGAATCTTCAGCAGGTGATTAATATAAGTTGTGATGAGCTTGTGATTTGGCAAAAATGGCCAAAGTTTTGACTCTTTTAACCTTGTCTCCTCACTATTGGGCATTTGCCATTCCATGAGCTGAAAGGAATTTATACTGCTGGGAATGTCATTCAAGGAAGGGGACAGGCTACGTGATGAGGAACAGAAGTTGTATGTTCACACAACTCGTACAGCAGCAAGTCTTGAGGTAACAGCATCTCAGAAAGTGAATGCTGATATTGCAGAAGTTCTAGGAAACTAATTATTCCTTAAGCAGTTGAATACATTTCAGGAGAAAAGAGATTTACACTGAAAAATTTGCTAATAATAGGGCTAATGTATTTGGGGGAAAGAAGCCGGGCCTTTTATTCCTGGATTTTCTTCTCTTGCATGAATGTCATTCAAGGAAGCAACCTCTGAAGAATAGTTCTAATTGTTAACTAATTATGTTTCAACAAAAGTGAGCAGGGTCTGAGATTTTATTTGGCTTGGACGTTTAAAGTCAAATTATAAGTTACGTAAGAAAGCAACAGAATCATTCAACATTGATTTACTTGTTTATTTTGCTATAAGAAATGAAATTTTTACTGGAATGGAATTAGGCAAAGGTTTGTTTTCTCGTATTCCCCAAAGCCTTTTATACACTACTAACATAGCAATACTCATAAATCATATCAGAGTTTTCAAATTTCCTCAGCAGTGACCTAGGCAAGAAACCCTTAACAACTTGCTGAGAGACTCTGAAATTAAATTCAGCTGTAATATCACCATGACTAATTTATGGCAAGTTTGGTTGTTACAAAGATACATTTAAAGGAACTGAAGTACATGGCAAGGATAAGATAAAACATGGGTTTAGTATCATGTAGTTATGCCACTAGAAAGATTTATTCTATGTTTCATTACTTCACTGAACATGGCAAACCAGTATGTTCCCTGGGAGACAGGAAATCTTAGATAATGAAACATCTAAATACTAGGCCTTCAACCAAGCAAAACAGGGAAAACACTTTATATAGCTATTAAAGGACTCTTCCCTTTGACATCAGATACATTTATGTGTATGAACATTCATTTAGACACGAGTACTCTCTCTACATAAATGTGTATGTATAAATATACACATGCTTATACATGCATACAACATCCACTTTAGAACAGACATAATAAATATCATAAGGCTGACACAGACATTATCTGGTGCAATTGGAGCCACATTTCTGAAATGCCCAACATCCCTCAATCCCATTTTCGTCCCACTGCAACTTTTGAACTTCCTGTAAGGCTCATTATGGCAAATTGAGATTGATGACAAAGTGCAACATTTTGAAATTATTAAAGGTATTTGTTTTTCCTTTAATTTCTTTTACCACAGAATGAAAAGGATGAAAAATGATTCTTTTTTTCATGGTAATTATATGTCTGACTTCTCAAATTTTATGCAGGCAGAAAACTTCCTCTGAACTCTGTGTGTGTTGAGACCCAGCTCTTAAGTGTCCTGCTTTATCCCACTTCAGCATCGCCATCACCTCTTGTTTGAGATGTGGATTTTCATTCTGCCCTTGCTGTGTAAGATCAGTGGATCATTTCAGGCAGAAGTTAAGGTAAAATATTTCTTGGTGTATCTTTTTGTGTTCCTATTGAAGTTGAACCTTTTAGGATACCTAGTTTCTGAAGGTGACCTTCTTCAAGACTTCTTGCCCTTTCCAACCACTTTTTCACCTACACCCAAGGGTCTGACCCAGGACTGAAGCACCAAGGGACGAAGCCTCCCAACACCATCCTCCTCCTGGCCACTCTGTGTGGTGGGTGGCATCTTGGATATCAGGAAAAAAATTTTCACCCAGAAGGTGGGTGAGCACTGGAACAGGCTCCCCAGGGAAGTGGTCACAGCACCAAGCCTGTCTGAGTTCAAGAATTGTTTGGACAATGATCTCAGGGATTATTGGGGTGTCCTGTCTTTGGCCAGGAGTTGAAATCAATGATCCTAATGGGTCCCTTCCAACTCAGCATATTCTATGATTCCAAGCAAAATGAGTCTCAGCTAAACTCGTTGCACACATCCATTATGTGGGAGAAGCATCAGGATTTCTGTAAATCCAGTGTGGGAATTTATTCATCCCAGCCTCCAGCAACAATGAATTACCCTGATGGCTGGTGTAATTTGGAAGCATACGCAGCCATAATGAGAAAGTACCATGGTTTTCCCTTGAAGTAATATAGTGGTTATTGCTGATAGTTACTGCCTTTGTGAGGTATGAACGTGTGGTTGTAGTGCAGTCATGTAGTGAAATTATAGGGGCCTGTAGAACGTTACTTAGCAACACTTGCTAATAGTGAGGTGGTAACGAAGGAATGGAGGAAAAGAAATATAGAGAGTATTTGAATCATAAAATAAACTGTGGTGTGATGAGAGCAAGCTGTTCTGAAGATAATGATGTTGTCTATTTCTCTTCTTCTCGTGTGGATAGGGTAGAAGAACTTGAGAGCTGATTTGAAGCAACATATATGAAATATCTAAGTAACAGAAACAACGCTGCATTATCTTGGGTTTTTATCATTGCTGCCGCCTGGGAGAAGCCTCAGAATTGTTGGTCTTTTGAGGATCCTCTGTCATTTTGAACCCATCCTGAGGCACTGACTGGCCAATTAAAACAGTCTCTCCTTTGGAGAGGGAGTTTGTCAGAGTTAAGAATGAAGGCTTCTCTCTACTGCATCTATCGTCCCAATCATTCATTTACATAACTACTCCAGTGTTAATCAAGTGCCTGTAGGCATATCTCTAGAAAAGGGTAAGGCCATAAAAATAAAGGCAGACATATCTAGTTATAGATGAACCTTCCACATGTTGCACATCTGTCTCAGGCAGTTATCTTGGTTTATCTCCACCTGTTTAAATTGGAAAGCTAACAAAAATCCATCTCCTGTGAGATTTCCAAGGTTTCTTGATTTCATTTGGGTCAGAACTGCCACAAAAAAGATGCATTTCTCAGAGCATTTCTGAGCTGCTGCCAGGAACAGGGAGTGCTGGACTGTGCCACTAAAAAAAAAAAAAAGAAAAAAAAAAAGATAAAAAAAGTTTTCTTTGAAAAGTCACCAAATTTTATAAGCTTTAAAATTGGCCTAGTTCAGTCTCGGGTATGATTAAAAGAGCTGCCCTGATTTATTGGTGTCAAACAAAGTATGTTTGGGTGAACATTATTTTGTAATGGAAAAAGTGTCAGTGGAAGTGCTGCCTATCAGCACTGCTTGGGCTGGGTCAAGACTGAGCCTTAAACTGTAAGAGTCTCTAAAGCTGGAGAAAAGGAAGACTGCTAAAAATGTTGTACCTAGAAGGCCACCTCTTAGTCTCCCAGAGAAAAGTGTCTGTGAAGTCAACTTCAACAGCATCTGGGGTGCTGGTAATTAAATTATAACTGATAATTGCCTGCTTTGTGCCTCACCCTGGCCCTGCAAAATAAATGGAAGCAAGTTCCTCATTCCTATCCCACCAGGAATGCTGAGCCATGAATATGAAGTGATGGTTTGGGGAATGTTTCACAGAAGAAACTTTCCATATACATGAATTTAATAAAACAATAATATTCTCCAGTTGGTAACATAGCTGCTTCCCGCAGCCCTTTAATTTTGCACTTTTTCTTTTCCCTTGTAAATGACAAAATAATTTTATTTTGACTGTGTTCCTGTTCTTGCACGTTGCCTTACCCAGAGTAATGTTCTACTGGAGCATCATCACCTGAACATGTCTACCAGGGACTGCCCAGAGACAAATGGAAAGCCAAATGCAAGATAAAGCAGAGCCAACCCTGCTATTAATTACCCAATCTGTTTTGGACATACTTGTCCCAACAAAGCAAAGAAAATCATCATCCTTCTGAGGTATTTTTAAAAGGAGAACTCCTGTGCAAAGGAAGACCCTACTAAAACAGCTACCCGTGCCCTTCCTGAAACCACCATGTTTATTTTTCTCCAAAACATGCAACTGAGGTGACTTTTGGCTTTAAATCTGATTTATGACCCTTTGAGATGCCATTGAGGTTACAGTTGAGGCCCTTAACAGGACAAAATTAGTAGCAAATATAAATTTAATTTTGTGAACTTAGGATAAAAATTATATGGAAAAATCAACACTGACAGAAAAACTCATACTGTTCTTAAGCAGAGTTCTCTGCACCTATACACATTTCTTCTAGCAGATGTTCTGCCTGATCCACTTTGGAGCAACTCCTCTTGATCAAAATGCTCCAGACATTAAAAAAGGTAGTCTTCATTCCGTAGTGCTTATTTTGGGCAAACTAAATTGTCTTCCGCCTTGAGATGTTTAATGATTATTTAAAAGAAACTTGATGAACAGAAGATCGTGTACTCCCACTTGGGGCAAATGTATTTTTCGAGTGATTCATAATAATTAATCTTTGTCGAGGTGGAATGCATTAATTTCTCCTACTGGTGGTGACTGTACTTCTGTTTCTTATCCTAAGTTAGATGGTCCTGCTCCAGAGGCATATTTACTGATTAAATTGGACCACGACCGGGTACTTAGGTTATGTCACTGTTATCCAAACGATCTTTTAAAGAACACAAAGTACTTGTTTTTGCCGCTCTCGCATGCTCCACATTTAATCACAGATCTTTGCAGCTTGTTATTTCTAGAATTCAGATTACTTAAAAGTCTCTCTGTCCTTGCCAGTGCTCAGTGACATAAAATAAACCCGCATATTAGGAAAAGAACCACAGAACTTGTCAAATTGCACTGAGGGATGGAAAGAAAAAGTAAGCACGCTGTATGTATGTCTATCTGGAAACTCTACAGCACAGCTATAAAGGGAAACGCTGTAATATGTTGATATTATCCATGTAGCCAGAACTTTATCATGGGGAGTGCTCTTACCCACGGCAGTACCCAGGGGGAGGGGGTCCCTGCCAAGGCTGAGGTCCCAGGGCGCGGTTGGGACGCAGAAACACAGCAGGAGTCGGTTCACGCCCCAAACAATGCGTGAGTGTCAGTGGGCAGAGGGAGGGGGAACAACGCAGCCACCGAACGGCAGCTCAGCGCCGCATTTGCTTCTCCCGACCCTGCTGGGGCTGTCCGAGAGCCCCGGGGTCTCTTGCGGCCGGCCCTGAGCCCTCGGGGGCTGCCGAGCCGCTAAGGGATAGCAGGGAGCCTGTTGCCACTTTCCTCCCGCTCTGCCTCCTTCTCCTCCTTCTCGTTCACGGGGGAGCGCTGCGGGATGCAGACAGAACTGGCACGGCCTCGACGGACTGAAATGCTCCAAGTTCCTTTTTTAGTAAAATCGCTTTGTCTCGAAAGAGCCGTGGAGCAAAGCCTGCTCACCCCGCTACC